>LNAC01000691.1:616742-764774 GCA_002007465.1 Ailurus styani | reverse complement strand
TCCTTTAGTTTTTGTCTTTTCTAAACATTTTTTTGCTCCGGGCTAAGGGTCCAGGGGAGCAGAGTGAGGAAGGGCAGACACGAAGAGCTCACAGTTACTGAGTGCACACCGGGTGCCACTGATGCCCCCTGCAGCCCCCTGAAGGATTTCCTGCAGCCCTGACAGGTATTCCCCACCTGCTACAGGTGAGTGAGTCCAGGTGAGGAAGATACAGGGGGAGGAACAGGCCTGGGATCCAAATCAGCCCAGACCTCCTGCTTCCACACTGCCCCACCACCACCAGGGAAGTCCTGGCAGAGCCTGGGAGCCAGAAGGCCATGCCTGCAGCTCCGGGGCAGGGAGGGAGGGGAGGAAACAGGCCCCACTGGAACTCTGGCGGGGGCAGAAGAGCCCCATGGAAGGGGTGGGGTCAAAGCCCAGGGAGCACACCTGTAACCCAGCTGGAGAAGGGCCAGTGCAAGACAGAACCTGGCAGAAGCACAGGCAGGGCAGGGAGGAGGCTGAGAGGTGGCAGCAGCCAAGGGCAGAGCCTGGGAGGGCAGAAGGAGGGTCTGCAGGGGGGAGGCCAAGGCGGGTGTGGACAGAGCAGAAGGCAATGATGTGGAGGAACCAGGCTGCCCAGTCTAGGGCGCAGGGAGGGAGAGATAACAGGGGCACGGAGAGGAGAGATAAAGTCCAGGGGAAAGGATGGAAAGCAGGAGGGAGGGAGGGAGCCTGTGGAGGAGATGCGGGCCTGAGGCAAACAGAGGATCCAGGGTTAGGCAGGTTGCACAGAGAGGGGGAGATGGAGTCAGGCCCAAGGGGGGGTAGGGGTAGCAGTACTGGGAAGGAGTGAAGGTAGGGGCACACACACACAGCAGACAAATACACACACACGCACACACACACACACACTCACACAAACACATCACCCAAGTAAGAGGAGCAATTCTCCTGTTTCTCAGTGAGTGTCCCCAGAGCCATCCCCCCACACCCTGGCAGGCATCCGAAGGCATGGAAGGCAGGGCCCCAGGGAATAGAGGAGGGGAAGGGACAGGGAGGTCATGAGCCAGGGAGTGTGTGTCCTTCTCTGCCTGTGCGGGACCGGATGACTGACCGCTGGCCCTCAGGCTCCTCACGCGGGTCCCCCTGCAGGGAGAGTCTGCACATGGTTCACAGGGGTTCTGGTCTCTGTGGGCAGAGCATTTTGTCATTTTCCTGCTTGTATCCTTGTCAGGACCTCAACAGGGGATGCTTGGACCTCTGGGCTCCTGCAGGCCCCACCACTCCTGCACACATGGGCAGACAGACACACACACACACACACACACACACACACACACACACACACACACACACACACACACACACACACACACACGCCTCTCCTCCCACCAGAGTCCCAGGTCCTAAGAGGCCAGCAGAGCCCCTGACTCAGAGCCTGCACCCCACCCTCTGCCACCTCTACCTGCCCCCTCTCCCTGCCTCCCCTGCTGCCCCCACTTCCTTCTTCACCTTCTCTGTCTCCCTCTCCCTCCCTCTCTGGGCACACTGCTCTGCCTGTCTCCTCACCCTGGCCCAGTGTCCACGGATCTGTCTCTGGGCTCTGGGTTCATTATTTTCCCACCCCCTGAGCCTGGGTCCAACCTCTGTTTCTGAGTCCCTGTCTGTCTCTGCTACCGTTAACCTTGCATATTTCTCTGCATCTGTCTTGGATCTTGCGCTCTGCTCTCTGGAGGCTCCTCTCTTTCCTCTCTCCTGTCTCTGGGTTGGTCTCCCTGTCTCTCTGTTCCACTGTCCACTGTCTGTCTCCCTCGACTCTGTTTATGGGTGTTTTGGACTCTCCAGGGACTTGGACTGACTCTGTCTTATTTTTCTCATCCGTTGGTCTTGGCATGAATTTACTGGACATTCCTCTCCCTGTCCCTGTGTCCATCTCTCCCCTTCTCTGCCTCTCCCACAAATCACACCATGGGTCCAGGGCTGGGCTGCCACATAGGGCACGGAGGGGACCTGCTTGGCAGCTCTCTGTGTGGAAGAGAGATGGCTGACAGATGACTGCAGCGCTCTGCTCCTCACAGAACATTCTCTATAATTGTGGATGCAGGTCTCCCCCTGGGAGCTGTGCCTCTGCATCCCACAGGACAACTGCCCACGACTCCTTGCACCTCTCAGGCACACGTGGGGCAACTAGCCCAGGGAGGAGCTGTGACAAGGCTGCAAGTACAGGACGGGGAACAGAAAGTACATGCATCCCTCCCTTCCCCCCTCATGGTACCTGTAACCCTTCCTTGCACACAGGAAGCACTGGCTCCTATTGTACCAGGTATCCTGAAATAAGACCCTAAATCAGTAGAACTCAATCCCTTCCAATATTTCTTCTTACCACCACCCCCACTGACTCACCCTCAGCCCCACAGTATCTGCCCCCAGGACAGTGTCCTCTGCCAAGCCCTCCCAGCACCTCAGTGATCATGGGACCCCAGCTCCACTCTCAATCATCCCCCTGCTCCTCCCTCATTACCTGTTGTCCCTCCCTCATCCTGTACCCCCTCCTTGCCCATCCAATACAGCTTGGCCCCTGTGTGTCTCTCTAAAGTCAGGCAGTCACTAATGAGCACTGAGCACTAGAAGGGGAGGGCCAAGTGCAGCCTGGCAGGGGGAGGGGATTCCAGAGCTGGACATAAGGAGTCCTGCCAGCATCTGTCACATAGGCCATCTCCCTCCAGCCTCCCTGTCTCCTCCCCACTGGCTCCTGGTAATGCATCTCCTGCTGAGGGTGATGGACTGAGCTCAGCTGCAAATTCAGAGAAGGCTAGGCTCATAATGCCTGCTCTGCTCCAGACCCATTGTCTCCCGGAATGTCACACCCCTGCCTGGTTCTTTTAAAACTCCTGAGGACCCTGGGAGCTGAGGTTGTAGATGGAGCCCAAGGGAAAGAGAAATTGCTCTCTCTGCTCAATATCTTCATCTCAACCCTTTGTCTCCATGGGACATTCCCCAAATCAGAACAAAACACTTCGGACAATGGCAAACAGGGTGAAATCTCAGGAACACTTTCTCAGCCTTAAGGAGGTCCTGAGTGCCTCCAGAAACCAGGGGATTTGGGGGAAAAGATGGACTCGAGAGACCAAAGATCTCTTTTCCTAATAAATGCAATTTCCACCAGGGGGCAAGGGACAAGGCCCCAAGGACTTGAGGGGAACATTCTCAGCAGAGGCCTGGGAAGGGCTCGACAGTCTTACACCCAGGCATACACACTCACACACTCGTCACACTTGTGCACACATACACACCACTCAAGTCCTTTATTCTAAGGACCCAGAGCCCATTCCTCTAGATCCTAGAGATTTAGAATGTCCGGGGGAAAGCAGGGAAACCCACAGGAATATTTCCAGGTTTCTGGCCCTCACTGGAGCTCCTCTGCTCTGTCCCCCTTCCTGCACCAGGGTCTCTGGGACTATTACCCACACTGTGGGAGTGCAACCTGCAGAGATAACTCAGTCCTTCACACAACAAACACTTTGGAGTACCTACCTGCCACCCCCACCTCACCCCCACCCCAGGCCTGCAGCTGAGGCAGACATATAACAGAATAAGACCTTCTGCCCAGTGGTGTGGGGGGGAGAGCAAGAGCTCAGGAGCCAAGGACCCGAGTTCAAATCGTGCCTTTTCCTCTTCATATGCTGTGTTACCTTGGGCCTTTGACATAACCTCATAAACAGAAACCCCATCTTGAGGCTCAGACCACAAGGTGCCCACACCTGGGGAAACCTGATCTCAGTCTTGGCCACTGCCATCCTACTCCCGAGCAGCAGCCACCACTGCCTCTCCTGGTGCATCGTGCCTCTTACCCCTTTACAGGTGGTATTTCCCATAATAACCATTACTGTGGCTAACCATGGCCCAGATGCTCCCAATGGAGGACTGAGTCTGTGCATCAGATGGGCATGAAGGGTTCATCAGCCTCCACAGGGCTGTCCCATGGGAAATAGTCTTTACTTCTCTGAATTACATGAATTCTAAAACATTCTTTATGCACAGAGTACAGGAGACAGTTATAGAACAGGACTTGCTGTGCTAAGCAGATGGAGAGATTGCATCACCCCATGAATACTAAACAATCACTCATAGGAAACCCCCCTAGATTCTGTGCTCAGACTGGGAAGCAGCCCAGCCCAACCCCACCCAGGTGAGCGCCCCCTGCAGGTGCCTTAGTATAAGGAGGAGCAGGGATCTCACTCCTACCCCTGCTGCTCAAGTGGCCTCCTCAGCTCCACACCAGAGTCAGGCCTCAACATGAATGGGAAGTGGCTCTGAAGTCTTACCTCACCTTCCTGGGACCCACCAAAGACCCACAAAGACCCTTGGTTTTCCTGCCACAGTCTTACTCCCTACATCCTTCCAGACTCTGACTGCTGGGGCACTGCTGTCTGCTTCCCCTCCTCCCAGTGGGACCCTCCTCCAGTCCTCCTTCCACACAACTGGTGGCCCTGACCATCTCTGAGTTTCCATCTGCCATTGCCCATCCTGGTGCCTCCCCTCCCCCCACTGTCCACCCCCATCCCTCTGACTCCTCCCTTACCCACCTCCCACTCTGTTCCCTTCCACTTGAACAACCTTCCACCTTCCCCAGCCTGCCTCCCTCCCCTCCTAAATCACCTTCCCAGAAAACTGCTCCTTCCAGTGGGCCCCACCTTCCCATTACCTCCATCTCCCCACCTGGTTACATCCCACATTTTGCCCCATTTCTAGTATTTCTACATCTGCTTTCACACCTCTCCCACCCTTCAGAATCTAGGGAGTAGAGCAGGGCTCAGAGTCCAATGAAAGGAAGGACATTTGTCCCCTTCTGTCTCCTCCTGCCTTCTGCCTGCCATCCCCAGCACACACACACACACACACACACACACACACACACACACACACACACACAGACACACCCAGCTTCCCGCAGGCAGACCAGGTCACGTGCTGAGCTGAAGAGACATTTCCCCATCCTCAGAGTGATGGACTGGGGTGCGCAGAGGAAGAGGGTGACCAAGGAAAACCTGCCAAGCACTTCAGTCCCACCTGGGGAGCCCCACCCACCATGGCGACCCCGCCCCCTCCTGAGTGGCCTCGAGGGGAAGGACCTTGGTCAGCCCACAGCTCCGCTCTGCCACAGTCTGGTAGTGACCCTTGGCAGCCCTGGGGCCTCAGGAGGGCTTGATGACCTGGTCACCCCAACCTACTCCATCTCAGGAGAAGACAGAGGCAAATGGTGCTTGTTCCCCATCGGGTCATCCCACCATCTCGGCCTCCACCATAGCCGAAGGGAGACTCCCCCTCACTCCCATTGGGGTTCGCGGAAGAGAAAGAACTCTGCACAGCCTCTACCTCTTTTCTCCCCACAGATCACTGACAGCTGTGAGCCCAGCAGAGGGCGCCTGGTTAGCAAAGACCCTCTGTGTGTGGGAGGGGACTCGAACCTCCACATGGAAGCCCAAGATCCCCCCAGAGTCTCACCTCATTTTCTGCCCTTTTGCTCTATGCGGTCTCCCTCCCCCTGCCACAACTTGCTGAAGCCCAGCACTTCTGGGGAGAGGACCGCCCTCTATGGGTCCCTTTCATGCGGTCCCTCCCTGCATCAGGTCCAGGATTTCTGCTTCAGAAAACAAGCAGCGCTGTCTGCTCCTGGGAAGTTCTTCCTCTCCTCCCACTTTAATCCTTCTTGCTGCTGTAAGTAATCAGGCTGTCCATGGAAACTATGGGGCTCTCTCCCAACCTTCCCCTTCTCCCTACTTTTTCAACTTCTCCATGGTTTGTCCCAAATACCTAGTTGCCAGATCCCTGGCTTCAGATGAGCCTTCTGGACTCTAGGGTCAATCCAGATGCTGAGGAGTCTGAGTATCTACTTGGGCTGCAAGGGGAAGGCAGTGCTTGGTTACCAGAGTGCAAATGGCCAGAGAACACTTTGGAGCTCTGTGCACACAGCAGGTGTGTAGTAAGTGTGAACTGAACCACTCAGGAGCTGGGCTTTGCTTGCTGAGGGAGGTTAGAGGGGAGGGGATGAGGGTGGACTGGTCTGAAATGTCTGCTCCCCATTCTCTTCCCTTCCCCTCTGGGCCACCTGGAGAGAATGTGCTCTAAGACAGGCCCTGAGCCTGGAGTCCTCCCTAGGCTGAGGGGGTGTCCTCCTCTCCATCCACCTCCACCCAGTCCAGCTCAGGACACCAGAACACCCATCCCCAAGAGCCCAGCCACTTTGACACCACCTCACCAACCCCACACACCCTCTCTTCAGCCAGGGCTCCCAGATCTCAGATCCTTCACCTTGCACACCAGCCTGAATGCCCCTATTCTGGCAGCATCTTAGGTGACCTCTTGAAGCTCCTGAGCCCCTCCAGTCAAACTAGTAGTCTTTAAGCTTTAGCCAGCACCCTGAGCTCACATGATGATTAATTAATCTTTCTTAGTATACCTATAGATCATGAATTATTTCCTAGAAAAGAACAGAGCCCTTCTGCACATCATGAAACAGAAACCAGAGAGTCTTGCAAAACCTCAGGGCACAGGGATACAGTCTGTAGCTGGCACCATCGCATGTGCTTGTAATCGACATTCTAGAGACCACTATACTCTACTGATTAGCTGCCCTAATCTCCTTTGATAACCCTGGGGCCAGGGAGAAACCTCAGAGCTGGCCTTTGGACAAGAGTCTGCCTTCTCCCCAGGTGGCAGCCTTCCTGGATAAAGCTCATATTCCTTGGCAATCAAAACTTGTCTTGAGTGTGGGCTTTTTCAGTGATGGGCAGCTGAACTTGGGTCTCAGTAACACTCTGGGCACTGAAGAGCTGGGCTCTTGGGCTTTGAGACACCAGCACCACCAACTCCCTCGGATCTTCCACATTCCCAGACACCAGAGGAGCATCAATTAATTAGCTTGTGCAACCAGCCATATGCATGATCTCATCACAGCACACCACAGGGATCTGCTACTGACACATCTTGACCCCGGGGATGCGGGCACACGCCAATTATGCAGCCAGCAGCTTAGCTAGTCATCACTTGTGGTGACACTGTGGCTCACATAGGAGTCCCCAGCTGCCTTCTCCCCACTCCC
This sequence comes from Ailurus styani, assembly GCA_002007465.1. Classification (NCBI taxonomy): domain Eukaryota; kingdom Metazoa; phylum Chordata; class Mammalia; order Carnivora; family Ailuridae; genus Ailurus; species Ailurus styani. The sequence goes on along the minus strand of LNAC01000691.1, from coordinate 757,690 downwards.
CAGCCTCCCCTGGTAGTTCCCTGCTTCTGGAACAGGATGCTGGAAGCAAGGGTGTAAAAATTGGAGAAAAGTTGAAACTTGCTGGGAAACAGGAGGCCAGAAGTGGAGTAGCTGAGGGAAGAGCGGGAATGAAAAGTTAGAAAGAAAAGAGGGTTTTCCTACCAATCACTTTGGGCTATAAACAGTCTCTGCCTGCCTTTAGTAACTGCAGCAAGAGGGAGTGCTGGCTAGACTCCAGGAAGGATTTCCTGAGGAGCTGCTCCTGTGGGATGGGGCTGGGAGAGGGCAGCCTTTCTCCTCATACAGGCAGGAGGCAGGAGATGAGGGCCACCGAGGTGGAGGAGAAAGGGAGAACAGGGCAGTTTGAGGAACCCAGCTGCGGTTCAAGGGAACAGAGAGGAGGCAGCCTCACTGCAGACACAGATAGACAGCGCCCCCCACCCCAAAGCACGTCCCACTGATTTTGTCATGCTGCTGTCACTCCTCAGCTTCTTCGAGATTTAACATATGGACACTTCGAGCTGCCGAAAATTGAATTTTCTGCATTGAGACTCTCTCCCCACAAAAAGCAGCTCATAAACTTTCTTTTTCAGATTTGCCGCCCCCTCTCCACCCAACATTTCTGCAGGGGATTCACATATTTGAACATACAACTCACGCGTAAAGGCAAGGCATGCGCAGCACTCCCCGAGGACATCCCGTTCACCCTGACCGGCCCTCACTGCGCATGCTCGGATGCAGTCGACCCCCTGGGCAGGCCGGTGCTGTCAGGACTGATGGCATGTGTCTTCACAGCCGGGGTCCACGTGCCCCATGTAGCACGTACAGCGGGTCCAGGCGGCGGGACTGGAAGGTCCCATGCTTCCACCGTGCTTGTACTGCCCTGCCCTAACAGTGTGACTGCTGTCACTCCCACACAGGACAGAGTCAGATGTCTTGACCTGCAGTGCGCACTCCAGCTCCCCCCGGGCACGGCCGGGCACAGCTAACGGCCCCCCTCCTCTGGGATCAGAGCCCTGCCCACACTCCCACCTGGGGGTACCGCCACTGTAGGAAACATGCACAAGTCCACAGGCTGTGCACGGACACGGAGGGAGAGGAGGAAACATGCCCAGGACCTGGTAGGGAGTCTTCCTTCACAGGATGGCAACCACTGCTGTCCCTCCTCCTCGCCCGAGCCCATGCGGCCACAGAGGTGCTTCTCCTCCACAAACTACAGCCTCGTGCCTCAGTGGTCCTCCCCAAAAAACAGACACCCCTTTCCACCATCACAGGATGTGTTGTTGGAAACGGTTTCCCAGCCAGAGTGTGCCCTCTCCATATGACTCTCCACCACTTCAGCCTTGCGAGGGCGCCACCTAGAAGTTCCTTGTGGTACCTCTGGCGGCCTGGCTGTGGAGTTGTCATGCATGGGCAAGAGGTCAGGCAGATGGCCATCACCATGTAGATTGTGCTCAGAGTCAGACTGGGAGATATAAGCGTCAGGGTGGAAGAAGTCAAGAGCGGTTGTGCCTTTTCCACCTGCCTCCCCTCTTTGCTGGCAGGGTGACACCTATGTCACCTGAAGCCATGTATTTGAGATGGCAGATCCAGGGCTCGAGCAGGTCTGGATTTCTGAGTTACCCGACCACAGACCTCTATAGTGGACTGTATGATACCGAAATCGTTATGGTGGGCAGCCACTGTGATCTGAGGGTTGTCCTTTGTAGCTGTTACATACACCCTAAGTCATGCACCAAAGTAAAGAGACCACAGCTGCAAGCCACAATGCTGGAGGCTCTGCAGAATTTGGTCTGTGATGCCTGGAAGGAGGAGAATCTTTCTTTGAATCTCATCCTGCTGTGTGACTTTAGGCAAGTTATTTAGCCTTTCTCAGCCTGGGTTTCTTCAGTGATACAAATTCATGGTAATAATATGACCTGCTTCTGGGGGGTAGGGAGGGAAAAATAATGAAACAAGATGGGATGGGGAAGGACACAAACCAGAAGAGACTCCTGATCTCACAAAACAAACTGAGGGTTACTGGGGGGTGGGAGGGTAGGGATAGGGTGGATGGGTTATGGACATTGGGGAGGGTTTGTGCTTTGGTGAGTGCTGTGAAAGATGTAAGCCTGATGATTCACAGACCTGTACCCCTTGGGCAAAGAATAAAAATAAAATTAAAAAAAAATAATATGACCTGCTTCATAGTAATGGTTGTGAGGATCAAAAGAGTCCAAGAATGTAAAAGGCCTTTGAAATCAGGGGGCTACACGTGTCATTGGCCATTATTCTAACAGGTGACACATCATGCTTATTAAAAATCTGTTGAATAAATAAATATGAATGAAGGAATGTTCAGAAATGGGTGGGGAGTGCTCGGAACCACATCTTGCTCCCACTAATTAAGGAGGGACCAGGGTGATCTGAACACCATGAGATCAGAGTAGGTCCGTAGATCTGTGGGGTGAAATTGGGAGCTGTAAGAGCAGGGCATTAGTGAGAACCTGAAACCACCCTTCCACCCAGTTCAAAGAACTGGGAAGACAAAAGAAATGGGTAAGGAGTCCTAAAAAAATCCAAAAAAAGTAAGACTAAGACTTTGCCCTAAAATTATGTTAACGTTTCTCCTACTGTTATGGACTGAATGTGTGTGTCCATCCCCCATGTGTATGTTGAAGCCCTAGAGCGCAGTATTATGGGATTTGTAGATGGGCCTTTTGGGAGGCAGTCAGGGTTAGGTGAGGTCATGAGGGTGGGGCCCGCATGATGGAACTGGTGCCCTTACAAGTAGAGACCAGAGATGTGAGGACATGTGAGGATACACTGAGAAATCAGCTGTTTACAAGCCAGGAAGAGAGTCCTTATCAAGAACCAAAACAGCCAGCACCTTGATCTTGGACTTCCTTCCCAGCATCCAGAAATGTGAAAAATAAATCCCTCTTGTGTGTGCCACCCAGGCTACAATATCTTGTTATGGCAGCCCGAGCAAACAAGGAGGCCTTCTTCCCACAGGGACCACAGCTTAGAAACACTAGTAACAGCCTACAATATCTGATAACACCAGCAGCTTCTGCATGTTTGTAAAGCTCCCAGCAGAGCATCTCACCCGTACAGACACTCAGTAAATACTAGCCATTATGACTTTCTGTGAAAACTTCCTGTTGTATTGGAAAAGATACGGGTTTCAGAGTAAGATTGTTCCAGAGACCTTGAGCAAGTTACTCTTAGAATTTTTGTTTCTTCACCTATAAAACTGGCCAGCACCTTGCATGGTTATTGCATTGATTCCATGTGTGAACAAGACCTTTCCACACCATAGGCACTCAGCTAGTGGTGAGCAGTAGCAGAGGGAGAAGCAGGCTTCCTGCTGAGCAAGTAGCATGATGTGGGACTTGGTCCCTGGACCCTGGGATTATGACCTGAGTCGAAGGCTCAGGCCTAACCGACTGAGGCACCCAGGTGTCCCTTATTCCGTTAAAAAAAAAAAAAAACTTTTTAAGGTTTTATTTATTTTTCAGAGAGAGAGAGAACACAAGCAGGGGGAGTGGCAGAGGGAGAAGCAGGCTCCCTGCCGAGCAAGGAGCCCCATGCAGGACTTGATCCCAGGATGCTGAGATGATGACCTGAGCTGAAGGCTGACACTTAACCAACAGAGCCATGCTGGACTTGATCCCAGGACTCTGAGATCTTGACCTGAGCCCAAGGCAGACGTTTAAGCAACTGAACCAATCAGGCTTTCCAACCTTCCTATTCCTGGTGGGAATCAAGTTCAAACCCTTTAAATTGACATATTGGTTAGGAAAACATTAACTACTATACAACCTAGAGCTCAAAGTTTTAGTGTCGTAATAAACAGAAATGGATTTATTGGTCAAATAAAGTCCAAAATACATGTTCCTGAACAGTAGGCAGTTCTCTGCCAAGTGGTGATTCAGAGTTGCTTCCAACCTGTGGCCCAACTGTCCTTAACATTTGGCCTTCAAGGTCAGTGTGCTTATGGTCATATGCATCAAACCACAAAGAAAAGAACATGAAGGATCTCCCTTGGGGGGCTTCATGGGCCAAGCCTGAAAGTGGAACACATCGCTCAAAAGAAATTGAAAAATGTGATCCAGTTGTTTGTTCAAGAAAAAGAAGGAAAGAGATTCTGATAAATACATAGCAGGCTGTGCCTCACCTGGCATTCAGGATTCTCCACACTCTGGCTTAAACTTTACCTTTCATGTTTGATCTCTCAAATTTGATAGCATTTACCTTTCAAAGTTGATACCATTATGCAGGTATAGTTATTGGTCAGTTTTGCTGTAGTAACAACCAACCCCCAAATTTCAGTGGCCTATGCCAACAAATGTTTATTTCTTTTTTCTATTTTCTTTTATTTTTTTTATTATATTCAGTTAGCCACTGTATGGTACATAGTTTTTGATGTAGTGTTCAATGATGCATTAATTAAGTATAACACCCAGTGCTCATCACAGCATGTGCTCTCCACAACGTTTATTTCTGACTTATGTATATGCAGACTCTAGGCAGGCTGCAGCTCTGCTCCATGGGTGTTCTTATTCCAAGACCCAGGAAGAAGGAACAATTTTCATGTGGAATATGCCCCTTCTGGTAGCAGAGGAGAAGAACAAGAAAGTAGAAACTCATGCATGCAAACATGGCAAACAGAGTCTGTTCACATCCCATCCCACTGGCCAAAATATGAATCGTGGCCAAGTACAAAGTCAATGGAATGAGAAATATATACTCCTACAGGGGATACTTCAAGTCACATGGCAATGGGCACAGAAGGAGAAAGTAAATAATTTCAAACAATACATCAATCTATTAGAACTGCTTCCCTCCATCTATGGTACCTGAGAGACATTACTCATTAATCCCAGCACAATTTCCTCAGCATCCTTCTCAACACATTTCAGGCAGTCAATGCTAATACTCCGGGTTTGAAACAAAAAGCTAAAATTGATGTGCTGTACTTTATGTGACCTCATAGGTTCCCATAAACACTATAGATTTCCTTCTCTGAATCTTTGCTTCAGCCTGGATTAAGCTCAGCCTTCCTAGACCTTCTCCTGCCAGACTATCCAAATCCAATCCATCCTTCAAAGATCTGTATTTTATGTCTATTCTTTCAATGAAATTCATTGAATACCTAGCACAGGACCTCACAGACATAGTTGCTGAATGAACCTGTTTTACATCACCTGAGCCTTAGACACAAATGCTCAGTGAACATTTCTCCCTTGATTAATAGCACTGATTCCCAGAACAATGGCAGTTAGTGTCACATGTAAAATGTAGATAAAAAGAGGGCCTACTATATTGGCCTGTTGTATTAAATGGAAAAATTCTTAGCATAAGCACATTGTAAGCACCCAACACCTGGAAATTGTTATTAATTTTAACTCTAACTGAGACCATGTTTTCTTCCAAGCCTGTATTCTGGGGGAAGACAAATCCTGACTAATGACACAGACATGTCACCTTAATGTATGTGGAGCCCGGTGACTTACTGTTAAATGCTCAGAGATTTTCAGATGAAAGGCACCCACGGGCAGGCACCAGACACCCTATTTAGTCATAACAGCAAAATATGATCAAAAAAACTTATGGAAAGCAGAGACTCCACAACTTTGTACAGCAGAAGATTAAAGCAGACATCCAGGAAGAGCAAATCAATCCTACAACTGTCATCCTTGAACACAGAGACAGGGAGAGAGGTCATTGGAAGGCCTCAGATGCTCTTGGGGGTCTGGGAAAGGAGTGGGCAAGGAGTGGGGGGGAGAGAAGGATGCCCAAGTCCATAACATGACTTGGGTTGTGGGAGGAGTGTGAATCCTTTACTACTAAATAAAGACAGGAGCAACAACAGGTGTAGTTATTCTAAATCATTTAAACCAGTAAAAGGCTTGGGCAAACCAGGCTTATTTCAGAGTAGTGACTGCTCCTGAATTATCTCAGTCTCCATTTTCAACATCATTCTTTCTTCACCTCCCATCACCGCCACCACCTCAGGCAATGGATCCTCTTCCAAGACCTAGAGGCCACTCTAGGCGAGCCCAGTCCAGGTGTGTGAGTATTGGCAGGCCCCTGGCACTGAAACCAAGTTGGGAAAAAAAAAAAAAGCAATGCACAAAACACAGTTTTTACATGGGCTGTCCCTGAGGTTGAAGCAAAGAAGAAACTGCTACCCTAGCTACTAGTTATTTTTCCTTTATATAATAGTAGCTATAACTTAGTGGCAAGAGCACTGCCCTTGTCCGGCAGCACAGGTGGAGATCTACCACCTCAACACTTTGATGCTTTAGACCAGTTCTGTAACCATCCTGGGCTTTAGATTCCTCATCTGTAAAGTGTGGGTAACAATAATACCTATCCCCCAGGCTGCTGTGAAAAGCAAATGGGAGAATGCACACCAAAGCACTCTGCCCCTTTAAGGCATTAACAGAAGGCCTTAGAGCCCTAAATCTTCCCCCACCATGAGCATCGTTCCACATCTGATGAATGTTTCCAGCTGTTATGGATTTTATTTGTGGGCGGTATTTGGAGTTCCCCAGGATAAGCTCTGTGGGGACAAGTCATCCCCACTTATAAAGTCAGAAAAATTGTATTTGGAGAAAACGTGGACTAATTTTAACCAGGGATTTTTCAGAGATGAAAACCTTAAGAAACCTCTTGTTCTCAATCCACCCCTTATTTTGGAGAGAGAAGTACCCCCCCTTTTTTTGTGTGTGGAGGTGGCCCACCTTTCCCCTATTGTGTTCCTGCTGTCTTTAAAAGTTCCTACCCTCCCCGCCCAATCCCCACCCCCAACATTAGTCTGTCATGGGATTGTGATGCTTGGGGGATGTGCACGTGACTAGTGGCCATGGCTGATTGGATGCTGTCCTCTTTGGTTGAGTAGGATGAAAATTAGTGGCTGGAAAAGAGCAATGACAAAGGCTCTCACAGCCCTGGGCTGAGCTCTCTTGATTGTTGCTGTTCCTCACCCCACTCCCATAGTTTCCAATTAACTCTCCCCACCTAACTTGCAATACCTCTTCCTCTCTATCCTATCTTATACCATGCCTCCAATTACCCATCCAGGCACTTAGAATTGAAGCTAAAGGGGGCAGAGAGAAAATGGGAGGGACATACTAGAGCTGGCATAACATATAGTCAAACCAGTAGGTTTCTAGTCCTGCTCCTGGCAAGACCTGGTCCAAAGAATGTTAGGTTCTTTTTGAACTATCTCTTCCTTCTCAGCATCATATGTACATTTCCCCCTCTAAGGGCCCCTTACTTCCCACCTTCCAGTCTATCCCCTACTCAGGGGAGGGCCTTTCCCAGCTCTAGGCTCCCACATTCCATCTCCACGCACCACCAAGTTCCTCCTGAGGGTTTCTCTCCACCCTTGAAGCAGCCCCCTCCAGAATTCTTGACTTCCTGGAACAGTGAAGTCTAGAAACAGAACCTTTCTTTTCCTATATTCTCCCTTTCCCTTTGTTTCTTGAATGAGAGCAGAAGCTATTTTTTTCCCCCTCAATTCATGCGGTAGACAACTGGGAGGGAGAAGGGAGAGAACTGAGACCTCAGGGGCCTAAGGTTTGGGCTGTTGGATCCCTCAGCCATTTTCCAGCTCTGAAGACTCACTCATTACTTTCAGACACTAGTGGCTGTTTTCAGGTGTTATTAAATCATTCCTGGATACAGCTGGAGTGGGCAAGGAGAGTCTCAGAATGAACAAGCCTCAGACTTCAGTAGGATTTTGAATTCAAGAGCCAAAAGGTGTGGGGGATGGGATGGGAAGATGGAGGCTGAAGAATTTGGAATGTTCAAGGATTTTAGGAGGTGAAAAAGGAGGGACTGAGGGAGCAGAGCATGGGATACTGAGACTTAGTCAGTGGGGCTATGGAAAGTGAAGAGAAATGAGAGAGATCTTAACACTAGGAAGAGCCCAGAGAGAGTACAGAGTGAGACAGCATGGGGACTGACTCGGAAACCCAGACCTGTGTTCTAAGACTAAGAATGATACCTTTAAAGGGCCCTGTAACTGTAACCATCAGGGACTGGAAACCAGATATGCCTTCATCTCCAGGTGTAGTGGCAGGGGCCGTAGATGCGTGGGAATGGAGCTGGGAGGAAGAAGAGATGGATTGGAGATATTTTAGAATATTAACCCTTTGTTTCATAGGAAGGCAGATATCTGAGGGCAGGATGGGAGAATCATCACTAGCCTGGCATCATCCTGAGGTGGAGTCAGCTTTCTGAATGTAGCCTGGACCTACATCCTCAACACCAAGGTGAAATGTCACTATACCCTCTCCCCAGGCTCCATGCCCAGTGCCACTGAGTAGACTGGCATCTGCAAGGTCTCCCTGGAGTTCCTTTTGGCTCATATTTATGGACCATGGGTTGATTGGAACAAGGGCAATGACTTAGTTCTTGAGTTCTCAACATCATGTTGATAGAGAAGAAGGGAGAAAGATGTTACAGATGACAGAGGCCTTCTGTGTAAGCAAAGCTCATCTTCTCCCCATCTTAGTATTGCTCTCACCTCCATATTAATGTCCCTCCACAATCCCTATCTGTCATTATCCTTGCCACTATAACTGCATCCTGTACCCCATTCAATTCCTCAGCCCTTTCTGCCCTCCCTTGCTGGTAGTTCCATCAGCACACCTCTCTCCCACCATGGACTCTTGCAGGTGGAGGTTGCCTGTATACAGGTTCACCGTACGTTCACGTGGTCTTTAGTCCATGCCGGTGTCCAGTTCTAAGGGACAAGGGAAGATGGAAAAAAGGGAGAGGGGAGGGTAGAGGGCTCAGAAAGAAAAGGTAGGTACAGAGGAAAGAAAATATAAGTGCAGATAAATAAAATAAGGACTCTATCCATGAGGGTTCAGCAGATATACATTCATGGGATTATTACAGAATTGGGGACTTAGAGGTGGAAGAAACTGTAGAGAGCCACTAATCCTGCCTCCTACCAAAAAAAAAAAAAAAGGAGTAAGTCCTTTTAGGGAACTAGGTGTAAGGATGAAGGAAAATGGTGTTCTAGATTAAGGAGAAAGTTGTCTTTAGATTCTGAAGGTCATGAGTTCACATCTCAGCTCTAGTACTTACAATCTGTTTGACCTTGGACAAATTACTTAATCTCTCCATGTCTGTTCTCTTAGCAGTAAAGGGGGACACCTTGTTTATAGGGACAATATGAACGTTTAAAGTGATGTGGGTAAAGGGTTAGCATATGTTTGGTACATGTTGGGCACTCAGTAAGTGATGGTGATGATGATGATGATGATGATGATGATGATGATGATGATGACGATGATAGTGGTGGTGGTGATTAAGGAAGGTAGTTTTGGGAAAGAGAGAAAGGATTGTGTAGGCAGAAAGACTGAGAAGAGTATCCTGGGGAACAGAAATATCCTGTGGGAGGTGAAGAGGAAAGTTCCCTGTTGCATATACTGTAAGGGGTTGGAGCCAAGGACAGTGGATTATAAGGCACATCAAGCGGATGGGGTGGGGGAGGTGACCTGCCAAGCACTTGAGGGCCTGGGATCATTTTGGGGCCCTGGGTCTGTTCCTTTTTCCCAGACCACTACCTGCTGAGACCCAGAGCCCAGCTTTACCAGTTCCCATATGTGAACTGTCAGGGCAGAGCCCCCTTCTCCAGTTCCAAGAGCCAAGACCCATAGGTGAAGAGGTGACTCTGGAGGAGACTTAAGATGGCACTGACATCCTGCTTGTTATCCCCAAGGCCACTGTGCTATAGATGAGTACGGAGCAACAGAGCTGCTCCTGGGCAAGGAAGTGGGAGTGCAGCATGGCAAGGGACCCCTTCTCACTTCACCCTCTCCTCAGCGGTGACCCCAACTGAAGACTTCACCAGGAATTACAGTCTTGCCATTGAGAGAGTCTTGACCTAACATAGACACAAACATGTGGGGCAGTAAAGAATGCCACACAGGCTAATGTCACTTAAGATTTCATAAGTACTTTTGGAGGATTCCTTCTCTCAACTGCTGTGTTCTGTCCTAGGCCGTAGAGGAAGATCCAAAGGGTGAGGGAGGCCATTCCAGGAAAGGGATGTTCAGAGGAAGGGGAGTATGAGGCCAACTTCCAGTAGAGGTGAGGAGTGGGAGCAGATGGCAGGGCTGCAGCCCTGCACCATCCAATACTGGATGTGGTGTCCACAGGTGGCTCTTGAGCATCTGCAATGTGACTGGCTCAAACTGAGATGTTTTGTGTGGGTAAAATACACAAAGGATTTTGAATTCTTCATACTTGAAAAAAATGTAAAAGATCTAATCTTTTTATATTGATTAGATATTGAAAAGACAACATTTTGGATAGACTGAGTTAGATAAAATATCACTAAAATGAAATTCACCTGTCACTTTTTTTTAAGTGTCTACTAGAAAATTTCGAGGTATGTACGTGACTTGCATTCTTTTCTATTGGATCAAATAGACCAAAGAGGGAAGAATTAGAGAGCAGGACAGATGTTGGAAAGGAGGACTTCCTGAAGGAAGAGAAGGGACAGGGACAGGCAGGGAGCACGCACACTCCCCAGACAAGAGGACAGACTTCAGGAAGGTTCAGGAGCTGAGAATGAATAGCCTGTCTGTGACTTAGGTAAATTCCTGTCTTCTAGAATGTCTAACCTAAACACATGGAATCCTCATAAGGATAGAAAGAAGATGTTTATATGGTACATAAGTCAGAGATGTGTAAGCTCCTCCCCGTGTTCTGTTTTTATGTTCGTTAGTCTCATTACCATTACCTTTCAACAACCAAGGCTAAGAAATCACTTTACAAATGAGAACAGAGACACAGAGAAGTTAAGTAACTTGTTCAAGGTGACACAGCTAGTAAAAATTGCATTGTAGATTTAAACTCACATCTCTCTGACTCCAGAATAGAGTAAAATTAGAGGATACATCTATTTTGCCTGTGTGAATTGAGAAAAATTTCTCCCAAGAGGATCAGAGCTGGTGCGTGTGATGGGTGGAGGGCAGGATTTAGTGGTGCACCAAGCCTCCCCTGACTCACCTCTTTATAGCCTGTACTGCTCTAACTTCCCAGCCCCAGAATGCATCTCCAGAGCAATGGGATGGGACCTTAGAATGGACACTTCCCAAGCACAAACCCCTCCTCATCCTGCTCCCTGTTGAACCAGCTGCATGACAGCAAGAGAGAAATGACCTGATGCAGATAAAGCTACAGCTGGAGGAGCAGGTGACAGGGCAGAGCAGCCAAGTTCAGGAGCCCACATGGATCTGATAGCCACCAGGCGGGAGCAGGCAGAGCTGAGAGAGCAGTACAATCTGGGAGTTGGGCCAGTGAGGAGGGATAGGGCCTGGCTGCTTATCCAGGATCCAAAATCAGAACCCTCTGAAAAGGGGGACAGGGAGATGTTAGTATGCTTTTAAGATGGTTCTGGCATCAAAAAATAACATCTAGAGGAGGGAGGGGCAAGGTAGCAGAGAAGTGGGAGTACCTGTTTCAACGGGTGCCCTGAAGTGAGCTAAATATCTCCCAGAACACTCTTAGCACTCATGAAATCAGCCTGAGAAGTAAGATTATACACTTCTGAATCTCTATGGGGCAGGAGATCATCAGGAGAGAGGTAAAGCGATGTGGGAGTGCTCAGACTGATAATGGAGGATAAACAGAAAGGGAAGGAGGCCACCAGAAGCAACCCCAATATGAAAGTGCCCTGTGCTTGGGGACCAGCATTAACTTGGAGTCTAGTTAAAAGCACTCAAGAAGAGCAAAAGGTCTTAAGGGCCAACTGGTGGAAATGGGCAGCCACGGGCACAGTCCTAAGCCCACGGTGCCAAGATGGTCACAACTGGTGACCACCATGTCTGAGAGAGCCCGGTGGGGGGCCCCAGTCCGTGGTCCCTCAGCCCTCAGCTTTCCGCCGCCTGGGCTGAGCACACCCCTGCCGCGCTTGAGAGAACTTGTGGGCGCTGGCAACGGCCTCTGAATCCACAGCCATTCGAAACTTGCACTGCTGCCGGGTCGTGGGCATGGACCCCAGACAGCAGTACCAAGATCACTTGTGGTCCTGGTGGCACAGGGATGCAGAGATAAGCGGAGGCCTCGGTCGACCACTGAGATGGTGGCTGGGAGTGCGCACTGCCTATAGGAGGTTGCAGTGCTCAGCGGAGACTGCAGAAGGGGGATTTGGTGTGTTCTGGATCATCCAGTTGGGAGCACAATGAGGCTTCTCTCTGAGGCAAAGGACTAGGGGCAGAGTTTTCTTTTTCCACTAGCCCTCTGAAAGCCTCAAAAAGCCGCCCAAGAACAAAAACCTGAAAAACCAGTTTCCACAGAGCCCAGCCCCTTAATAGGGAGCAGGGAGACTCAGCCCAAGCAAGACCTACTCAAAAATAACACAGCAGGCCTCTCTCCCAGAAGACAAGCCAAAAGAAAGAGAGGACAATAACCACAGGTCACCACAAAACCGTAAAACTCCAACATCAGGGGAAAATAATATATTAATCCCCCGGTATTGCCCCAAAACCTGTATATTTCATAGACACACCTTTTTTTTTTAAATTCATTCTCAGGATTCTTTGTCTTTTATTTTTTAACCTACTTACCATTACAACTATATATTTAATACAACATATTTCATAATACTGTTTAACTTAAACTTTTTTCATACACACACCTGGGTTTCTTTTTCTTTTTCTTGTTTTCTTTTTACTATATACATAGATATAAGCTTCAAGGTAATCCTTTTTCCCTATTCAATCCTACCCCTATATATAAGCCAGTTTAAATTTCCCTGTATCTCTGGAAAGTTGAGTCCTTTAACAAAGATAACCAGATACACCCAGGAAGTACTGAAATAACCTTCCTCGCCCACATCAAGGGTTTATAACCACCTACCCATCTTATTCTTCTGTTAGTGTTTCTGTGTATTTGTTTTTGTTTTTGCCATATAAATCTTATTCTTGGTGTACATTTTGTCTGGGTTTTTCTTCTTTTTTCTTTCTTTTCTCTTTTATCAGTCTTTTTGTTTGTTCATTTTAGGTTTGTGTACCTTATAAATCTTATTATTGGGACTCATTCTGACTGGGTTTTTTTCTTTCTTTTTTTTTCTCTCATTTTCTCTTTCTTTTTGGTGGTGACTTCCAATTGCTCCAAAACTTTCCAAGGGGCACCTTGACTGGATTGTGATTAATATATCCCTAATCTGAGGAATGGAACAAGTGTTTGTGTCCTAGAGGCAGAGAGGACATCCCCCAATATCAACAAGTCTAGAAAAAACCCCAGACACTTAATTGTGAGATTCACAAATCATAAATTCAGACAGGAGTTCTTAAGGGCAACTAGTGGGAAGAAATTCCTTACATACAGAGGAAGGACCATCAGAATAATGTCATACCTGTCCACAGAAACCTGGCAAGCCAGAAAGAACTGGCAAGACATATATAGGGCACTAAATGAGAAGAACATGCAGCCAAGAATACTTTATCCAGCAAGGCTGACATTCAGAATGGATGGAGAGATAAAGAACTTCCAAGACTGGCAAGGTCTAAAAGATTCTGTGACCACCAAGCCAGCACTCCAAGAAATATTGAGGAGGGGTTCTAGAAAAGAAAAGAAGAAAGAACCCAAGAGTGACAGAGAACAGAAAGTTACAGAAACAGTCTATAGAAACAAGGACTTCACAGGCAACATGACAATAAAAACTTATCTTTCAATAATCACCTTCAACATGAACGGCCTAAATGCTCCCATAAAAAGGCACAGGGTTGCAGACTGGATAAAACGACAGGACCCATCCATATGCTGTCTACAAGAGACACGTCTTACATGTCTAAAGATACATCCAGACTGAAAGTGAAGGGATGGAGAACCATCTTTCATGCCAATGGGCTGCAAAAGAAAGCTGGGGTAGCAATTCTCATATCAGATAAATTAGATTTTAAGCTAAAGACTGTAGCCAGAGATACAGAAGAACACTATATCATTCTTAAAGTGTCTATCCACCAAGACGATCTAACAATTGTAAATATTTATGCCCCCAACCTGGGAGCAGCCAACTACATAAGCCAACTGTTAAACAAAACAGAGTCATACTGACATGAATACATTAATTGGAGGAGACCTTAACACGCCTCTCTCAGCAATAGACAGATCACCTAAACAGAAAATCAACAAAGAAAGGAGAGCTTTGAATGACACATTGGACCAGATGGACCTCATAGATATACACAGAACATCCCACCCTAAAACAACAGAATACACAACCTTCTTGAGTGCACATGAAACTTTCTCCAGAATAGACCACATACTCGGTCACAAATCAGGGCTCAACCAATACCAAAAGATTGAGATTATTCCCTGCATATTCTCAGACCACAATCCTTTGAAACTGGAACTCAACCACAAGAAAAAGTTTGGAAGGAATTAAACACTTGGAAGCTAAAGACCATCCTGCTCAAGAATGTTTGGATCAACCAGAAAATCAAAGAACTTAAAAAATTCATGGAAACCAATGAGAACAAAGACACATTGGTCCAAAACTGATGGGATACGGCAAAGGTGGTTCTAAGGGGGAAATACATAGCCATCCAAGCCTTACTCAAAAAAACTGAAAGATCCCGAATACACCAACTCTCTTTACACCTTAAGGAACTGGAAAATCAACAACAAATTAAGCCAACCCCATGCACAAGAAGAGAAATAATTAAGATTAGATCAGAGATCAGTAAGTTAGAAATTAGAGCTACAGTAGAACACATCAATGAAACTAGAAGCTGGTTCTTTGAAAGAATTAATAAGATTGATAAACCACTGGCCAAACTAATCCAAAAGAAAAGAGAGAGGACTCAAATTAATAACATTATGAAGGAAAGCAGAGAGATCATGACTAACACCAAGGAAATAGAAACAATCATTAGAAACTATTGTCAACAGTTATATGCCAATAAGTTAAGCAACCTAGAAGAAATGGATACATTCCTGGAAACCTATAAACTTCCAAGACTGAAACAGGAAGAAATTGACAACCTGAATAGACCAATATCTAGTAACAAGATTGAAACAGTGATCAAAAACCTCCCAAAAAACAAGAGTCCAGGACCTGACGGATTCCCTGGGGAATTCTACCAAACATTCAAAGAAGAAATAGTACCTATTCTCCTGAAGCTGTTCCAAAAAATAGAAACAGAGGGAAAACTTCCAGACTTTATCTGTGAAGCCAGTATTACCTTGATCCCCAAACCAGGCAAAGATCCCATTAAAAAGGAGAATTTCAGGCCAATATCCCTGACGAATATGGATGCCAAGACTCTCAACAAGATCCTAGCTAATAGGATCCAACAGTACATTAAAAAGATTATCCACCATGACCAGGTGGGATTTATCCCTGGGATGAAAGTGTGGTTCAACATTCGCAAATTAATCAGTGTGACAGAACAAATCGATAAGAGAGAAGAACCACATGGTCCTCTCAATTGATGCAGAAAAAGCATTTGACAAAATGCAACATCCATTCCTGATTAAAACTCTTCAAAGTATAGGGTTAGAGGGAGCATTCCTCAACTTCATAAAATCTATCTGTGAAAAATCCACAGCGAAATATCATTCTCAATGAGGAAAATTGACAGCCTTCCCTTTGAGATCAGGAATACAACAAGGATGCCCACTCTCATCACTGTTGTTCAACATAGTAGTGGAAGTCCTAGCAACAGCAATCAGACAACAAAAAGAAATAAAAGGTATTCAAATTGGCAAAGAAGAAGTCAAACTCTTTCTCTTTGCAGATGACATGATACTTTAAATGAAAAAACCAAAAGACTCCACCCCAAACTACTAGAACTCATACAGCAATTCAGGAATGTAACAGGATACAAAATCAATCCACAGAAATCAGTTGCTTTCTTATACACTAGCAACGAAAATATAGGAAGGGAAATTAGAGAATCAATTCCATTTACTATAGCACCAAGAACCATAAGATACCTTGGAATAAACCTAATCGAAGAGGTAAAGGACTGTACTTGAGGAACTACAGAACACTCATGAAAGAAACTGAAGGAGACACAAAAAGATGGAAAAGCATTCCATGCTCATGGATTGGAAGAATAAACACTGTTAAAATGTTTACACAGGCCAGAGCAATCTATACTTTCAATGATATCCCGATCAGAATTCCACTGGCATTTTTCAAAGTGCTGGAACAAACAATCCTAAAATTTGTATGGAACCAGAAAAGACCCCAAATCGTTAAGGAAATGTTGAAAAAGAAAAACAAAGCTGGGGGCATCATGTTGCCTGATTTCAAGCTTTCCTACAAAACTGTGTTCACCAAGACAGCATGGTACTAGCACAAAAACAGACACAGAGACCAACAGAACAAAGTGTAGAGTCCAGATATGGACCCTCAACTCTATGGTTAAATAATCTTCAACAAAGCGGGAAAAAAACATCCAGTGGAAAAAAGACAGTCTCTTCAATAAATGGTGCTGAAAAATTGGACAGCTGTGTATAGAAGAATGAAACCAAACCATTCTATCACACCATATACAAATATAAACTCAAAAATGGATGAAACACATCAATGTGAGGCAGGAATCTATCAAAATCCTAGGGGAGAAAATAGGCAGTAAGCTCTTCAACATTGGCCACAGCAAATTCTTTCAAGACATGTCTCCAAAGGCAAAGGAAACAAAAGTGAAAATGAACTTTTGGGAGTCATCAAAATAAAAAGCTTCTGCACAGCAAAGGAAACAGTCAACAAAACAAAGAGACAACCCACGGAATGGGAGAAGATATTCGCAAATGACACTACAGACAAAGGGTTGGTATCCAAGATCTATAAAGAACTTCTCAAGCTCAATGCCCAAAAAACAGAAAATCATGTCAAAAAATGGGCAGAAGACATGAACAGATACAAATGGCTAACAGACACATGAAAAAATGTTCATCATCACTAGACATCAGGGAAACTCAAATCAAAACCACACTGAGATACCACCTTACACCAGTTAGAATGGCCAAAATCAACAGGACAGGAAGCAAGTGTTGGAGAGGATGTGGAGAAAGGGGAACCCTCTTACACTGTTGGTGGGAATGCAAGTTGGTGGAGCCAGTTTGGAAAACGGTGTGGAGATTCCTCAAAAAATTAAAAATAGAGCTACCCTATGACCCTGCAATTGCACTACTAGGTATTTACCCCAAAGATACAGATGTAGTAAGAAGAAGGGCCATATGTACCCCAATGTTCATAGCAGCAATGTCCACAATCGCCAAATTGTGGAAAGAGCTGAGATGCCCTTCAACAGACGAATGGATAAAGAAGATGTGGTCCATATATACAATGGAATATTACTCAGCCATCAGAAGGGATGAATACCCAACTTTTGTTATCAACATGGACGGTTCTGGAGGAGATTATGCTGAGTGAAATAAGTCAATCAGGGAAATTCAATTATCATATGGTTTTACTTACTTGTGGAACATAAGGAATAAAACGGAGGACTTTAGGAGAAGGAAAAGAAAAGTGAATTGGGGTAAATCAGAGGGGGAGACGAACTTAGAGAGACTGTGGATTCTGAGAAACAAATTGAGGGTTACGGAGACTATATAATGAGACTAAGGCACAGAGAGGTAAGTAACTCACCTCAAGTCACACAGCACGTGGGGGGCAGAGCAGAGAACCACATGACTGCATTGTGGGGTCACCGCCTGCATGTTCTGCCCTGGGAAGCAGCTAGGCTTGGGGCCCCAGCTGTGGAAGGGAGAAGGGACTCTCCAGAGGGCCAAAGACCTGCCCCCTGGTGCCCTTCTCAGCTTGTCCTGCCCAGGAGAGCTTGGCATGTTTAGATCTCAGCTGGGAAGTGGGAAAGGAATACCTTACCCTCTGAAGATGAGGGGCTGAACCACATCATTTATGGAAGATCTTCGATCTTTAAACAGAATTCAGTCCATGGAAGGGGTCGGTGAAGGGGAGAGCCAGGAGAAAGGTCTCAGAGCCTTCAGCTTTCCATGACCCCTCTCCACCCCATCCCTGTGTCCCTCTCCCTCTTTGTGTTTCCTGACCCTCAGGGGCCTCTTCCCCACTTGCCCAGGCTCTGGCCACTGTGTCCCCCCAGCCATGACTCACCAGCTTATTTGGTCCAGGCTCAGCTGTCCTCATAGCTTAGGAGGACACATCAAGTCCAGGAAGTCAGCCTTGCTCCCAGTGTCCTGCCTGACCAGCTCAGGGTCACCATGGAGCTAGTACCCTGGCACATTTTACACTGAGACCCTGCATCCAACAGACTCTGTCTCCTGTATCCCTCTGCCTCCCTCACACACATTCCCCAACACACACACACACACACACACACACACACACACACACACACGAGCCTCTCCTCCCACCTGAGTCCCAGGTCCTGAGAGGCCAGCAGAGCCATTCACTCAGAGCCTGTATCTCACCCTCTGCCAACTCTACTTGCCCTTTTTCTTTGGCTCCTCCGCTACCCCCACTGTCTCCTTCCCCTTCTCTCTCTCCCTCTCTATGCACACTTCTCTGGCTGTCACACACCCTGTCCTTGTGCTCATGGATCTGTCTTTGGCTCTAGGTCCAACTCCTGTCTCTGAGTCCATGTTTGTCTCTGCTATCTCTGGCCTCTGGATGTCTCTCTGTGTCTATCTTGGATCTTTAGCTCTGCTCTCTGGATGCTCCTCTCTTTCCTCTCTCCTGTCTCTGTGTTGGTCTACCTGTATGTTCCACTGCCCCCTGTCTGTCTCTGTTGATCTGTGTCTGGGTCTTTTGGATTCTCCAGGTCGTTGGACTGGCTCTATCTTGTTTACTCATCTTTGGTCTTGGCATGGATTTACTAGGCCATTCTCTTCCTGTCCCTATCCAATCTCCCCTTCTCTGCCTCACCCCCCAACCACCCCCTGAATCCAGGGGTGGGCTGGCACATAGGGCATGGGGGGAGGGGGGACATGCCTGGCAGTCCTTTGTGTGGAAGGTGAATGACTGGCAGATGATTGCAGTACTCTTCTAACAGAACATTCTCCAGGATTCCGGATGCAGGTCTCCTCCCTGCCTGCTTTGCTGGCTGGTCAGGTCCGGAGGCTTGAGCCTGCCTTCCTCAGTCCCTCCACTGGGAACCCCTGGAAATTCTGGGAGGGCACTCTAGGTCCCCTCGGTCAGGTATCTATGTGTCTGGAGGGACGTACAGAACAGAGAGCCGGGAAGCTGTGCCTCTGCATCCTGGGCCAGAACTGCCCAGCAGATCGTTGAACATCTCAGACAGGCCCACGTGGGGCAACCACTCCAGTGAGGAGCTGTGACAGGTCTGCAAGTACAGGAAGGGGAACAGAAAATATGTGTGTCCCTCTTCTATCCCCTCACAGTACCTGTAATACTTTCTTGCAAACAGAAAGCTCTCCATAAACTCACTGGCTCCTATTTCATCAGGTTTCTCAGAATAAGCCCCTAAATCAGTGGAACTCAATTCCAATATTCCTTCCCACCCCCACCCCCACTGACTCACCGTCAGCCCCACAGTATCTGCCCCCAGGACAGTGTCCCCTGCCAAGCCTTCCCAGCACCTCAGTGATCATGGGACCCCAGCTCCAATCCCAGTCATCCCACCCTCCTCCTCCTCCCTCATTACCTGTTGTCCCTCCCTCATCCTCTCCCCTCTCCTTGCCCATCCAATACAGTCTGGCCCCTGGGTGTCTCCCCAAAGACAGGCAGTCACTAATGAGCACTGAGCACTAGAAGGGGAGGACCAAGGGCAGCCTGGTGGGGGAAGGGGATTCCAGAGCCGGACATAAGGAGTCCTGCCAGCATCTGTCACACAGGCCATCTCCCTCCAGCATCCCTGTCTCCACCCCCTGGCTCCTGCCAATCTATCTCCTCTGAGGCTGATGGACTGAGCTCAGCTGCAAATTCACAGACGCCTGGACTCAAAATGCCTGCTCTGCTCCAGACCCATTTTCTCCAGGAATGTCACTGCCCTTGCTGTCTTTCTTTGAAAACTCCCAATAACCCTGGGAAGCTGAGGTTGTAGATGGAGCCCAAGGGGAAGAGAAATTGCTCTCTGCTCAATATCTTGATCTCCGCCCATTATCTCCACCACACATCCCCAAATGCAGAACTTAAAATTTAGTAAATGGCAAAAAAAAAGTGAAATATCAAGACTTTCCCAACCCTAAGGAGATCCTGAGTGCCTCCAGAAACCAGGGGAGATGGGGGTTAAAATGGGGTAGGATGATCAAACATCCCTTTTCCTGATATTAGCAATTTCCACCAGGGGGCAAGGGACTCAGCCCTGAGAACTTGAGAAGCTTCTCAGCAGTGACCTGGGGAGGGCTCAGTGGCCACAAGAGGGCGGCAGAGAACAGCGCTCCCCGCAGAGCCAGCCCTGGGCCCTGGGCACTGACACAGGGCTGGGCTGCCCAACCTGGGGAGTCTGGGGCTCCGCAAGATCCCAGGAAATTCTGAATCTAGGACTCCCCTTCTGCCGCCCTTCTCACTGGCATCCTTTATTCCCTTCGGTCCCTGAAATGCCATCCCCCGCTTCAGCCCCCTTCCCTTTCCTGGTCCACAGCCCTGGGGCTGCTGACTCAGAAGGGCCACCTGGCTTCTCCTTTATGGTTGGACAGCAGGTGACATCCCAGATCCCAGAGGTGATGGCTCACAGGGGCCCATATGAGAACTAGAGCCAGAGCTGGAACCACAGGGTCTTCCCATTGGAGCTGACTTCTGCTCCTAAAAGAAATCATACTTCATAGACCCTAGTGGGAAGGCAGCTCACAGCCCTGGGTTTAAACACCCATGTCAAAGCTCCCCCTTCCCCACGTGACATATGCTTACACACAGAACTGGGGCCCAGAGGACTGTCAACCATGGAGCAGAGACATGTCGGCCACACTCACTGGGCTGTGCACACCCCCACCCTCAGCACACATCCCCTCTGCCCCTCAAAACCCCACAGCCCTGTCCCTCTCCTCCTACTTCCTGAACTGTGAGAGGAACTTCTCATTTATCATTTGCTCTTTGCCCTGTGTTTCCAGAAGTTCCTCCCAGCTGCAGACAGGAAAGCCCTTTCCTCCTTCTAATCTGCTCCCTCCTACCACAGCCCTGTACACATGGAGGTTAGGGGCCACCCAGGATCCTCATCTCTCTCTTCTCAGGGATCCTCTCATTCCCTTTATCACTTCTTCCCTCTCCTGTCCCTCTGCTGACCCACCTACTCTTCTTCCAGACGCTTTTTTTTTTTCCCACCCCTCCTTTAACCTCAACAGCTGGGTCCCCTAGGGAGGTGAGCACCGAAAGACAAGAAGTGAGGGACAGGGAGTAAATCCTAAGTGCAAAGTAGTTCCCTGTCCTGTTCCCTTTACTCTCCTCTGGGTGGTTCTGGTTTGAGTGTGACCCCATGTTCTGGCTAGTCCTTTGCTTTCCATCTCTGTGGAGCGGAGCTAAAGAGCTGAGGAAGGTGAGAGTAACTGGACTGAAGGCACTGATTCAGTGCAGTGGAATGGAACCAGTTGGGGGGTGGGGCAGGGCACAGGTGTAAACTTATGAGCTGAAGGGCTGAATGCACGCAGGGGAAACCTGAACAGACAAGCCCCCTCCCCCTTTTCTTTCCCTCTCTCCATGTGCCTCCTGGTCCACTCTAGCATTTGCAATTTCTCCCTAGATCCTCTGGGTACAGCCCCCACATAACTTCCCCAGAATGGAAGAGGCACCAGACTGAGGTCCTCCCCGCAAGAATGGGACAAATGCCAGTCACCTCATGGCGTCTCACAGTGCCCATTCTGCTATGAACTCCCAAGGTCAAAACCATCCTAATGTTATTAAATACATAATGTCGCATACCAGGCAGCAGGGGACAAAATTATAAGGCAGCCAGATGAGAGGGAAACTGAGGGGCCAATAATTGTCTTCATCTACCCAGAGTCAAGGTCCAGGGAGCCAGAGCTGCACACAATACACTGATTTTTTTTATATAACTCAGTCAGGGGGAAGGGGTGCTGCAGGAAATGAGACAGGGGAGGAATAGCAGCTCAGGAGGAGGGCGCTGGGACACAGCCTTCACCCTAGGCCAGCAGAGCCAGGGCTCCTGGCCAAGATCTCCAAGCAGAGACAGGAGAAACAGAGGGAAGTGGCAGGGTTTCTGGACTCTTATCCCACCAAAACAGGGTGCCAAACAGGGGGTGGGGATGGAGGGGGAAGTATGATCATGAAGGCTTCTGAGGAACTGGCATGTGGGGGACTGGAAAGAAAAAGGCTTCAAAAGGACTCAGTGAAGGACTCAGGGTGATGGACACAAACACCACCCCCATCTTCCCTTTCCATGATACCCACTCCACAGAAGAGAATATCAAGGGCCATGATTGGAACTCAGCTGCATTTCCCCAGGGACCTGTGGATCCTGATGTCCAAACAGAGACATCAGAGCCCTTCAGCTCTGGAGAACAGAGACAGTTCTCCAATGTGTGAACCACTCTGTCCCATCACCTTCATCTCCACAGATCCAATGGGCCAGGAGAGAGGAGGGTGCAGGAGAAACTGAGGAAGATCTGCCCTCCCTCAGAACCTTCCTCACAGGCTCCTTCCTCTGGCCACCCTCCCATCTGCAGGCCTTCTATCTACAGGGCGGATCCCTCCCTTCCGGTGCTACAGGAAGGACTGCAGTTAGACCAGAGGAGGGACTTCCCACATTAGCATCTTGGCCAGAGCCACAAACAGGCTGCAGTAGGGAAGGGGAGGGACATTGGCTTCTCTGAATAGGCCCAAGGAGCTGAGCATAAGACCAGGGCACCTAGGGGAGGTGGGTAACTCACTGGGGAAGGGAAAAAGCTTTGAAAATGTACACCTGTCAGAAGCTGTGGCATCTAAATGCACTGTGGGATTGCATGGGAAGTTCTTCTCAGGTCAGATGTCAATTCCTGTCAACTCCAGTCCATGTCAGACTGTTTCCCTTTTAGGACTCTTTTGAGGAGGGAGAATTTGACTAGTATGTTTGAGACTTAAGGACAAAGTTTCAATGTTCTCTCTCCAGCTAGAATTGTCCCTATTACTCGGCTCTCCACCCAAGTTTCTACTCCCCTGTCAATTAGGAATTCAAAGGCTCCCTGAGGAAGTCTCCAGTGTCAGTGAGGCCTGCTCCCCTCCTAAAGCACACTCAGAGGGGCATCCCCCATCCTTCTCCCCTCTCAGCCCAAGGATCCCCACCCTGCAATTCTAGGAATGGCCACAAGGTGGCGGCCAATGCATAGCGCGGCCCAGAGCCAGGCCTGGTGCCTGCTTAGAGCCAGGACTCCACTCCTCCACCCACCCACCCACGCTCCTCGCCAAACAGGACGCCAACCCAAGGGTGTCAGGAAAGGCAGAGCTTACTGAAAGAACTCAGGCAGTGGGGAGAGGTGGGCTGTGTGTGGAGGGAGTAGAAGAAGCAAGGGAGGGAGAAGAGGAGCCTGGGAGAGAAAACAGGTATGTGGAGACCCAACCAGGAAACAGGTGGTCAGGGTGAAGGCCAAGTTGAGAAATCTTAGTGGACTGTCTGCACTCCCCACACCAGGCCCAGCATCCCTGGGGCCCCAGGGACCTGGGCACTGGGTCAAAGACCACCAGGAATGGAGGAGGACGAGGTGCTGGGGTGAGGCCTAAACCTGAATAAAACACTAGGATAGAGATAGGGGAAATATCTGCACTGCCACGTCCGTCCTCGGGATGAAACCAGGTGGACACCATAATCTCTGCTATTCCCAGAACACAGAAAATGGGGAGAGGCTCAGGCAAATCTCCAGTGCAGTCACTCACTCTCCCGGTGCATGGAGGGGGTCTTGGCAGGGAGGGGAAACCCAAGCCCTGAATGTGGGGGGCACAGCCAGGAAAGAGAAGACAGAAGAATAAGGACAGGCCTGCAGGTACCTTGGCAATGGTTTAGAAAGAAACAGTGTAGCATCCAAAACCAGAATTAATCACAGAAAACCTCCCAGAGGAGGAGAGTATGGGGTGATATTGCAAGGGACTGAGAGGTTCGGTTGTACGGAAAGGAGGAGGAAAGATGGTTGAGACTGGGGAGAGCTAATGAGGCTAGGAGCGGGGCAGGGAGGTGAATCCTGGGCTGGCTACCCACATGGAGCTGAGAGACCAGATCCAGGGAGGCTGTGGGAAAGACCAGGAACAGTATCAGTGGGTGGGAGGCCCTGAAGCCCAGCTGGGAAGGCTGAAAAGGAGTGAATAAAGGCCGGGGGGCGGAGGGGTGGAGTACAGCAAGATGGCAGTGGAGTAGGAGACCTAAATTTTATCAGGTCACAGAAATTCAGGTAGATAGTTATCAAACCATTCTGAACACCTACAAACTCAACAGGAGATCAAAGAAAAGAATACCAGCAATTCTAGGAACAGAAGAGCAACCACTTTCTGGAAGGTAAGATGTGTGGAGAAATGAATCTGAAGGGATATATGGAAAGATAGACCGTGGAGGGAGGGGCCGGCTCCCGGCAAGCGGTAGAGCAGCGGAGCACAAAATTGGAACACACACACCACCCTGTCCACCCCAAACACATACACACTCTCAACCAACCTGCAGTTTCCTGCTCCCTATTCAGACAAAACTTCAAAGATTATATTTGTTTTTCCTTACACTGTTCTTCTGCCACTTACCCCTACCATTATCCTTTTCTGTGGCTCCTGCTTCAACAGGACAAATCTTTCCCCACACATCTTGCTGGCATTAACATCAGCCCTCAAACAGACTGAACCTCTCTGCCCAGAACACAGTCTTTCCAAACCCTGTTCCACAGGACCCTCCTTCCCCATGCATCTCTGGCCATACCTATAGAGAAATATCTGATTTCTCTAGTAGGCTCTCCTTGCCCTTGCTCTCCCATTAATGCTGTGGCATAACTTAGGGCCTAGAACTTTGCACTGGGAAGAGGGACAGAGTAGTAGGTGATGAGGTAGAGCACAGGAACAGAGCTTCTGCCTGATGACACTTTCAGCTTGCCTTTCCTTTCCCAGCTGAAGCCTGAGGTACAAAGAGTTAACTGACCACAGGCAAGGAAGTACCCCAAGCTCCACAGCCCAGTTTGGCAAACTCAGAGTCTGACACAAGAACTGATGTCCAAGTCTCTTCCACCACAACAAAGTCAAAGTACAAGGGAAGTAACCCAAGTCAGCTGAGATAAAGTGCAGTATCTGTGACATTAATGATTTGCTCCAGGGTCATCCTCTTGATGTGTAACAACTGAACAGACAGACAACACAGAGTTTTATTACTGTCACTGCTTTGCTTTACTTGGAAAATAAGCTACCTAATGCTTTGGCATTCAGCAACATGATATGATTCTCAAACTGCAATAACTATACATAAGGCTAGAGTGCAGAAAGAAGGAGTATACAGTAGTGAATTGATTGAATGGTGTGTAGTATAGGATTTCACTTGTTTCAGGAGGATAGGGAAATGTCCATGGAATGCCCTTGTATGGGCACCTGGGTAGATCAGTCTGTCGAGAATCTGACTCTTGATTTTGACTGGGGTGGTGATCTCAGGGTCATGAGATTAAGCCCTCATTGGGTCCATACTCAGCATGGGGTCTGCTTGGGACATTCTCCCTCTCCTCTGCCCATTCCCCCACTTGTGTTTGCTCTCTCTCCCTCTTTCTCAAATAAATAAATAAACAAACAAACAAACAAATAAATTCTTAAAAAAAAAAAGAAAAGAAAAGAAATGCCCTTATATAGTAAGTTCCCAGAAGGGGAAAATTCACTATTTTTTTCTATATTATCATTTTTCCTTACTCTCTTTAGATACCTACACAAATGGGTTCAGTGTACTTTGGGTTAGATCTAAAATGAGAAACTGGATGGTCCCTCACGCAGAAACCACAAAACGTTTCTAAGTGAGAAAGACTGGATTCAATCTATTAAAGATCAGAATTAACTAAGTATAAATGAATACAAAGGCAAATTCTAAATTAGACAATTCAGGCACCACACTGATTCTTTATGCAAAAGAACTCAACCAAAAGCAACATTTGATCTCCCCTAAATTATCAACACCACCACTATTACCCCCAAATCATCACACACTCAGTTACACACAGTCCAAGACAATGGTGGCAAATAGAGAATTCCCCTCTCTGAGAAATACAAATAAGGGCATTTCATGAACACCTACCCACCTGCCAAAATAAATGAAAGACACATGAACTGTGATCAAGGAAGCGTATTCCTCAATCAGAAATGAACAGTCAGGCAAAGGCAAGTCAAAATCTCAGATGGCTTCCTAGTTTTGTAAAGTAAGAGCAGAAAGGAACTCATTTTCATTGAATAAAGTAGTGAGTATCTCTCTGCAGTATGGGTCAGCCTGAGAGTGCCATAACGAACAAAGGGGAGTAACCCCATCTTGGCATTCTGCATAACTGTTCCCGGAAAACATCAGTTCAAGTTACATCTTCAGCTTGGGCCATGATCCAGTCAATAAACAGAGCTTTTTTTAGGCCTTCCTTCCATGCCCTCCACCAAAACCATAAACACCACCACGCCTTGAGCCAGTAAATCCAGTTTGCCCAGCTAGACAGATCCAGGTAAATATATGCTAGAGACACTGAAACAGATCAGGAAATTTAGATATAATATAAATAATAATTAATAACAATAATTCTCTGTCTTGGTCTGTGCAGAAAATGAAAAGAAAGAGAAACCATTACAGGAGTAATAAATGTGTAACTTCTCTCCTGGAGGAAAGAGAAGGAAAGGTCAGATAGCTTCTCTAAAAAGTGGAAAGAAAGCAGAAATACCAAATTTCAGCTCATACAAAAGAAAATAAATATCCAAATTTATCTCCCAGGAATTTTCTGAGAACAACTTCACCAAATGGATCACTTACCAGGCATCCTCCTACCTGTGATCTTCCTTTGTACTGTATCTGTTTGCCTGTTACTTGCAAGAAGCCTTTGTCTCCCTTTCTAAAATAAAACCTCCTCAAGGTAGAAGCTGCTTCATGTTTTCTCAATGAGGAGAGAAATCCTAATTCTGCAAGTAAATATTATGAGGGGCAACCAAGACTTGAACTTGAAGGCATGGCAGCCCCCCTGCCAAACTTCTCATTAGACCAATAGGAAAGAGCCACCTCCTCCAACTCACCTTCCTACCCTACCAGCCCCAGCACTACCCCTCTCCAGTTCCATCCCAGTCTGGCAGAGGGTTAATTCCAAGTCAGTGAAAACCCATCCTGATGCAGACTAATGCAAACCAGAACAACGGTATGTAGACCAAGTCCAACCAGTCAAATGTAGACCAAAATCTATATAGATAGAGACAAAACTATTTTGCTTCCTTCCCACAGTAAATATGGAGCCCCAGCAACATGCTCACACTACACTAGTAAAATGATGCCATTATTTCGGTAAACAAGAAGACAGCCAGAGCTTCTCTAGAGGCTGTATAGACTGAATGTTATCTAGTATCATTCTGGGATGGTTGTGAACAGGCACCTTTTCTTAGTTCCTTGGGATAACTGCAGAGAATACAGAGTTAGATGCAACCTTCCTCATTCATGATGTGACACATTGACAGGTTTAGTTTCAGTCAAATTCTAGTTTGGGAAATTCTTAACATTTCTATCACACCAAAACAAGATGATCAATTTGACAAATCAGAAAAGGCTGAGCTTCTGCTTCTGGAGGTTGTCAGGAACTAGATGGGCTACCAGGAATAATCAGAATGAGAATTTACAAACAGGAATCAGAAAGAGACCTGGGAAAACTAGGAAGGGTATGCAATTAAGGGATTAGAAAGTGATATGATACATTGATGTCAATAATTAAAATTGATTTCTTTTCTACTTCCCTATATAATTCTCTACTCTCCTTTATTCAACTCTGAATCCTATCAACACAGAACACCTAAGAAAAGTCCTCAGGAATGGGTGCCCGGGTGGCTCAGCTAGTTAAGCATCTAACTCTTGGTTTTGGCTCAGGTCAAGTTCTCAGAGTCATGGGATGGAGCCCTGTGTCAAGGCCCCATGCTGGGCATAGAGGCTACTTAAGATCCTCTCTCTCTCTCTCTCTCTCTCTCTCTCTCTCTCTCTCTCTCCCTCCCTCCCTCCCTCCCTCCCCCTCTCTCCCGCAGCCTTTCTCCCTTTCTCCACTTCCCTGTGGACTTTCTCTCTTAAAAAAAAAAAAGTCATCAGGAGAAAGCAGTAGAAAGAAATCCATCTGCCTGTCCACTGCATTTTCCAAACTGCAACTATGATACAGGATGGCCCTTGTCTAAAATGAGCACTGATCCATGCCCACTTTTTCCAAGAATCTTTACTGAAAAACTATTATTCCCCCTAAATCCTTCCCTTTTCTTGTAAGCATAGAATCTAGAAATTCATCCAGTGGTCCCATCTATCAGTATATTCTGTCTCCACTTTAGACTAGCCACTGGAGTGGTCAGTGCCCACGGCTCCTTCTTCCATGAACCTCCTCCCAACACACACCCTCAGTAATACACTGCACACCAGGTGGCTTAGGAAAGGCCAACCGTCTCTTTGGTTATCTTCCTTCACATCTTTAAATGTGTCCTTCTGTCCTTCCATGTAAGTAGTTGTCTGTCTCTCTTTCCTTTCTTTACCAGACTGTACATGGTTCCTCTCATAGCTCTAGGTGGCTGCTCCACACTGCTACCATCTCATTTGGAGAGTTAAATGGTTTTGCTTTGTTGATTACATTTGTATATTTGAGGTAAGTACCCACTAGTGCAATTGCTGGATCATAGGGTAACTCTATTTTCAACTTTTTGAGAAACCTCCATACTGTTTTGCAGAGTGTCTGCACCAGCTTGCATTCTCACCAACAGTATAGTAGGTCTTTCTTTCTCCACATCCTCACCAACATCAGTTGTTTTCTCACTTGCTAATTTTAGCCATTCTGACTGCTGTAAGGTGATATCTCATTGTGGTCTTGATTTGTATTTCCCTGATGACGAGTGACATTGAGCATTTATTTTTTCATGTGTCTGTTGGCCATTTGCATGTCTTCTTGGGAGAAATGTCTGTTTGTGTCTTCTCCCCATTTTCTTTTTTTTTTTTATTCATTTGACACAGAGAGAGAGATTACAAGTAGGCAGAGAGGCAGGCAGAGAGAGAGGAGAGAGGAGGAAGCAGGCTCTCTGCCGAGCAGAGAGCCCGATGTGGGCCTCGATCCCAGGACCCTGGGATCATGACCTGAGCCGAAGGCAGCGGCTTTAACCCACTGAGCCACCCAGGCGCCCTTCTCCCCATTTTCTGACTGGATTATTTGTTCTTTGGATGTTGAGTTTGATTCATTCTTTATAGATCTTGGATACTAACCTTTTATCTGATAAGACATTTGCAAGTATCTTCTCCCATTCTGTAGGTTGCCTTTTGGTTTTGTCGACTGTTTCCTTTGCTGTGCAATAGCTTTTTATCTTGGTGAAGTCCCAATACTTAATTTCTGCCTTTGTTTCCCCTGCCTTTAGAGACATGGCTAGCAAGAAGGTGCTGCGGATGAGGGCACAGAGTTCGCTGCCTGTGTTCTCCTCAAGGACTTTGATGGATTCCCGTTTCACGTTTAGGTCCTTCATCAAGTTTGAGTCTGTTTTTGTGTATGGTGTAAGGAAATGGTCCAGTTTCATTCTTTTGCATTTGGGTGTCCAATTTTCCCAACACCATTTGTTGAAGAGACTGTCTTTTTTCCATTGGACATTCTTTCCTGCTTTGTTGAAGCTTAGTTGACCACAGAGGTAAGGGTCCATTTCTGGATTTTCTATTCTGTTCCACTGATGTATGTGTCTTATACCAGTACCATATTGTTTTGATGATTACAGCTTTGTAATAGAGCTTGAAGTCTGGAATTGTGATGCCAGCAGTTTTGGTTTCTTTTTCAATGTTCCTTTGGCTATTTGGGGTCTTTTCTGGTTCCAAACAAATTTTAGGATTATTTATTCCATTTCTGTGAAAAAAGTTGATGGTATTTTGATAGGGATTGCATTGGATGTGTAGACTGTTCTAGGTAGCATAGATATTTTAACAATATTTGTTCTTCCAGTCCATGAGCATGGAATGTTTTTCCATTTCTTTGTGTTTTCCTCGATTTCTTTCATGAGTATTCTATGGTTTTCTGAGTACAGACCCTTTGCCTCTTTGGTTAGGTTTATTCCTAGGTATCTTAAGGTTTTGGGTGCAACTATAAATGGGATTGATTCCTTAATTTCTGTTTCTTCTGTCTCATTGTTAGTGTATAGAAATGCAACTGATTTCTACGCACTGATTTTATATCCTGCCACTTTACTGAATTCCTGTATAACTTCTAGCAATTCTGAGGTGGAGTCTTTTGAGTTTTGCATATAGACTATTGTCACCTGCAAAGAGTGAGAGTTTGACTTCTTTGCCAATTCAGATGCCTCTTATTTCCTTTTGTTGTCAGATTGCTGAGGTTAGAACTTCTATTACTATGCAGAACAGCAGTGGTGGGAGTGGACCAGTTGGGTCTTGATGGGTTGAATTCTGGAGAGAATTTTATCGAATCAGCAATCAAAAATCTCCCAACAAACAAGAGCCCAGAACCACATGGCTTCCCAGGGGACTTCTACCAAACATTTAAAGAAGAAATAATACCTGTTCTACTGCAGCTGTTTCAAAAAATAGAAATGGAAGGAAAACTTCCAAACTCTATCTATGAGGCCAGCATTATCTTGATCCCCAGACCAAAAAGGACCAAACCAAAAGGGAGAATTACAGACCAATATCCCTGATGTACAGTTCTTAATTTCTTTGAGCCACAATTCCTTCATTTATATATGACAAATTTCTGTTCTACAGGGATAAAAGGATAGAAATAATGCATGAAAAGCACTTAGTATATAATTATACCTAACTATACTACATTTAGCAACTTTTAGCTGTGATTATTATTAACTCAGTTCAGAATATGGCCTTGACCAAAGCATGAAGTATTACAACTTATACAGCTTTCCTGTCCATATTTGGCTGCACCTTGATTCTAAGACTTCTGAGAAAAAAAAAAAAAAGAAAAAAGTAAACCCATGTCAGGATGCTCAGAAGATTCTAATAGCTACAACTTGTAAAATACTGGAAGTGTAGGATTGGTCTTCTAGAGCCTGTTTGTAGAGAAGACCCTTTTTTTCATCATCATGAACACCTTCATACAACAATCTAATGAAACCTGAAATGTGGCTATCTTCAGACATAATGTGCTGAGGCTCTTCACTATCCTATAAGTCTCACACATCTCTAGCTCATGTTGCTCTTTTAGTATATTTGAGTTTAGGATCTTAGTCACTTACAACAGATAACGTGTTGTTCTCACATCAAAAATGAACTTGATCACTATGGTCAAAATTTCTATATTTTCAAAGTGTACTATATCTTTATCAATGTGTGATGACCTATTTTAGTCTCAATTATTATTTTTTTACCTTAAGGTCTATTTTATCTGATATAAATAACTATACCAACTTTATCTTGGCCAACATTTTGATGTAAATTTTTTTGTATATTTACTTTTGATCTTTGGATGTTCTTTGTGTTTCTTTTGTAAACACTATACATTTAGATTATTTGCCCTATTTATCAATCTATCTTTTAACTGGTGAGTTCATCTAACTTTATTTCTTTTCATTATTGACATACTTGGACCTGCTTTTACCATCTTATTCTACTTCAGTTTTTTTCCCCCTTTTACTAAGTTTCTTATTAATTCAGTTCAACTGGATCAGGGGAATGAAAGGTTCAAGGAGCAAAAAGTCTAAGGAAAAACCAAACCCAATATGCCATTAAAGTGTTGGAAGTTACTGAGTTGGAATATTAAGTTTTTGAACTTACTGATCTAAAATGTTAACTCCATGAGAGCAGTATATACCACACAGTAGGTACTCAATGTATTAATTTTCTACATTACTTTCATAACTTCAATTTTTGGACAATTTGGGAAGAAAGTAAGCAATAAGAACAAATAAAACTAAGCAAATAAGAAAGGTAGGCAACTATTAACTCCAGGGAAAACAGAAACATTGCACAAGATAAGAAATGTAATCATACTGTAATAGCTGCTATGAGCAATATTTATAAAGTCATAACTATTTAAACATTGAATACATATTCAATCAAAATTATAATTGACTATATTGTGATGCTATCAAAAGGACTTTTATATGTGTAGACATATGTGTAATGGAGAGTTACATCTTTCATAGGAGAAGTAGATAGAAAGCATAAAGTCATTTATTGGGTTAAAAGAAAAGAGGTGATACCAGAAAAAAAACAAAAAAGTGCAAAATGTTACAAACAGTTTTCTCTAATAAGGGGTATTTGGAAGTGGGAAAAAGTGACAAATGCTATTATTTTTGTTCTAAGTTTTGTAAAATTATTGACACTTATCATGTGTAATTTTGATACTTTTAAAACAATTTATTAAAAAATTTAAACAAAAAACTTAATCAAAATATTAAAAATAAAAACTGCATGAATTAGTATACTTATTCAATGACCAAAACTATGAGTAAGACAAGTATTGGTGCATATCAAAGAGAAGTTAAATCATGCTAAATTTCCTGACTTGTTTGGGAGGATGATAGAAACACACACAATTTACAAAAGTACAATGCACATGTGTTTTGAAATGCAGAAATAGAATGTTGAGCCTTGCTTCCAGCATTATGTCAGATGAGACCACTTAGAGACTATCTTACTACACAATATCTTTTCAAGAACACCTCCAGCTTCTGGAAAGAAAACATAGTTTTCTCACATGCCATGAATCTCCACAAAAGTAGAGGAGGTCTTTAAGAATGGTAAATCTTGGGGCGCCTGGGTGGCTCAGTGGGTTAAATCCTCTGTCTTTGGCTCAGGTCATGATCTCAGGGTCCTGGGATCGAGCCCCACATCAGGTTCTCTGCTCAGTGGGGAGCCTGCTTTCCCCCCTCTCTCTGCCTGCCTCTCTGCCTACTTGTGATCTCTCTCTCTCTGTCAAATAAGTAAAAAAAAAAAAAAGAAAGAAAGAAAAAAAAAAGGTAAATCTTTATGACCATGCACTTCCAACCTGTACCTGGGTTGCTCTAAGGATGAAGACAAGGGTAATTCTAGTATTGGGATGTTACACCTTAGTCCAGAAGCAACAAGGGTAGCTAAACATAAGTGTTCTTCATTGAGACAAAGTTCTACATAGAGGAAGGTTCCAAGTCAGTGGTGTCTGTCCCTGCATGCCAGTAGAAAGAGAAGGAAATCCTACCTGCAGAAAAATGTTCCTTTATTTAGTTACAAGAATAAGATAAAATAATTAGCTCCATAAACAATGGAAAGGCAGATCCTTTTGAGTGAGAGTCAGAAGAAACAACAAATAGAATCAGACTATTGAGAACTGGTTACTGGAAATTTCAGACACAGAATATAGAACAGTCATGTATAAAGAGATAAGAGGATTTCAACTTAGAACATTTAACTATTGATACAAGCACCAAACTGAATGAATCTCTAGGAAATTACGCTGAGTGAAAAAAAGTCAATCCTAAAAGGTTTCTTACTGACTTATTCCACTTATAAAACATTTTTTAATGAAATTCAGAAGTAGAGAACAAATTAGTTGTTCTTAGGGGCTAAGGAGTCCTGAGGGTCATAGAGAAGTGGATGTGAGTATAAAAAGGAAGCATGAGCAATCCTGTAGCAATGAAAATGTTATGTATGGTTGTGTTATTATACTCCAGTTTTTCAAGATGTTACCATTGTGGGAAACTGGGTAAAGTGTACATGGATGTTTATGTAGTATTTCCTATAGCTGCATGTGAATCTTTCATTATCTCAATATAAAATACTTAGTTGTTGTTTTCTTAGATTTTATTTATTTATTTATTTGACAGGGAGAGAGAGAGATCACAAGTAGGCAGAGAGGCAGGCAGAGAGAAGGGGGGAAGCAGGCTCCCCACTGAGCAGAGAACCTGATGTGGGGCTCGATCCCAGGACCCTGAGATCATGACCTGAGCCAAAGGCAGAGGCTTAGCCCACTGAGCCACCCAGGTGCCCCAAATACTTAGTTTTTTAAAAGTAAGAAAACATCACATGAAATTCAAATGCATGGAGCAGTGGGTGTGGTGCATAAACAAT
The DNA here is from genome assembly GCA_002007465.1 of Ailurus styani. Lineage (NCBI taxonomy): Eukaryota > Metazoa > Chordata > Mammalia > Carnivora > Ailuridae > Ailurus > Ailurus styani. Next base: position 723,608 of record LNAC01000691.1, on the reverse strand, counting down.
GAATCTTGGATCACTGAAAAAATAAAATAAATTTTAAAAAAAGAATGATCATGCTGATCTGCATCTGCATAACCTAAATGTACTTCTGTTAATTCACTTGATTAGGTTTTTCATTACAAAAGTAAAAGTTATTGAGCTTATTTGGCTAATTACAATTAATACAAACTTTTATGAAACTGAAGAAATATATTCAGACTCAGAAATTTGCTACGTTAAATTATCAAATAGATGGGCGCCTGGGTGGCTCAGTGGGTTAAAGCCGCTGCCTTCGGCTCAGGTCATGATCCCAGGGTCCTGGGATCGAGGCCCACATCGGGCTCTCTGCTCAGCAGGGAGCCGGCTTCCTCCTCTCTCCTCTCTCTCTGCCTGCCTCTCTGCCTACTTGTAATCTCTCTCTCTGTGTCAAATGAATAAAATAAAATCTTTAAAAAAAAAAATTATCAAATAGAATCCATGATGATTGGGAGGAAAAAAAAGCCATTGCCTTGGAAATAGTTATATCTATGTTTATATGACATAAACAGTATATATCAAATACAATTATTTGATATCTCAATCAGATCAAGACATAAATATAGACATTCTGATATAAAGCCAGATGTGGACATATATATGGATACATATAGGTGTTAATCACAAGTTAGACTGCACAGAGGCCTACTTTTAATCACTGCTAAGCAGCCTCAATATAGAAAGGGTAACAAATTGAAATCTGTGTCTAATAAAATATGGTTATTTTTCTCATGGTTGCAAGATGGTTGCTTTTACCCCTAATCTCACATCCTCATTCCAGACAAGAAGAAGGAAAAAGGAGGAACTAGCAGTACTTGTATCAGGACAAAGTTTTCCTAAATCCCTTACTGATTTCTACTTACTCAGTGGCTGCCAGAATGGTGTCACCTAGCCACCTCAGCAGCAAATATATTGGAAAGACCAATATTTTTAGGTAGCATATTGTCGACTTAAACAAAATTAGGATTCTGTTAATAAAGAGGAAGGGAAGAATGTATATTCAATAGGCAACAAAAGCACATATGTTTTAAAGGCAGTACAGAAAGGGAAGAGAACTCCACAGACAACAGAGTTTTGAGAGACAAGTGCATTTAGGTGCAGGCAAAATAAAGTGGATCATCATAGAAAAGAGGACAAAAGGATCTAGAGATGTAAAAGGAAAATAGGCATATTGTTAAAAGAGTTATTTATGTTTTTCAATATGATTAGGTTTGTATATTTTGATACATTTCTAAATTATTTTTTAATGTGAGGAAGATCATTGCATTATGATTCTGTAAGTCATGCCATCTGATAATTGACATTAATATTCCTTCACAAATGGAGCATTGACAGATTAAAAAAAAATAGTGTAGGTTCCTGGGGCAGATGGCTGGAGCTAAAGAAAGAAGGAAATAAATGGGTGTCCAATTCTCTACAAACACCAGACACTGTAACTATTCTATAACTGGTAATACATTAGATTACTTCAAATATTTCAGAAAGTGAATCAATGCACATCCAGCTGATATGTGTCTTTAAACAAATGTTTCATCTTTCTGAAGAAATATTTTTCCTTTTGTGAATGCAATTTCATAGCCAGAATAGTAACAACTTTTGTATATGTGTGTGTTGTACAAAATATTTTTTTAAACAGCCATTCTTCGAAATGTGACCCATACAGGGGTACCTGGGTAGCTCAGTTAGCCAAGTGGTCCACTCCTGATTTCAGCTCAGATCATGATCTCAGTGTCCTGAGATCAGGCCCCAGGTCAGGCTCTCTGCTCAGCGCAAAGTTGACTTGAAGATTCTCTCTCTCCCTCTCTGTCTGCCTTTCTAAAATAAATAAATAATCTAAAAAAAAAGGGGGGGACCCTACAATAAATGACCTCACCTGAACGAAACCGGAAATTGGTTAAACTTGTATCCCCCAAGTCTAAAAGAAAAATGCAAATTTCTTTTCACTTTTAGCTTGATGCGTTTGAGTTGGCATGTTCAATGTGAATCATTGTTGCTACCAGATATGATTTGATTGAAGGTCATTTTGACAGCTGGAATTCTAAAGTTTCACGTAAACCTGAAAGTATTTTCTTTTTTTTTTTTTAAGATTTTATTTATTTATTTGACAGAGAGAGAGAGATTACAAGCAGGCAGAGAGGCAGGCAGAGAAAGAGGAAGAAGCAAGCTCCCCGCCAAGCAGAGAGCAGGATGCGGGCCTCAATCCCAGGACCCTGAGACCATGACCTGAGCCGAAGGCAGAGGCATTAAACCACTGAGCCACCCAGGCGCCCAAGTATTTTCAAGACTAAAGAGGAGAAATGTATGTTTAAACTTTCATATAAATCTGTCTCAGGTTAATGTGAACTTAAAAAAAATTTAATGGATAAGATAATGCAGTATTGGCCATATTATTTGAAACAACATATTTTTCCCTTTTTAAAACAGATAAAATTCTTTGATACAACGTATGTCTTTTTTTTTTTAATTTAGATTCAATTAGCCAACATATACTACATCATTAGTTTTTGGTGTCGTGTTCAATGATTCAGTAGTTGTGTATAACACCTAGTGCTCATCACATCACATGTTCTCCTTAATGTGCATCACCCAGTTTCCCCATCCCCCGCACCCACCTCCCTTTTCATAACCCTCGATTTGTCTCGTGGAGTCAAGAGTTTCTCATCGCTTGGCTCCCTCTCTTATTTCTTCCCATTCAGTTTTCCCTCCCTTCCCCTATAATCCTCTGCGCTATTTCTTATATTCCACATATTAATGAAACCATATGATGATTGTCTTTTTCTTATTGATGTATTTCACTTAGCATAATACCTATTTCTAATGTCAATATTTTATGTCAACTAAAATAAACTAGCAATATCCATTTGACACCATGATTTAGTCTATTTTTCATTTGGAAGAAAATGTGCTTTACCTTCTTTATACTTTCATTTAGTTTATGGGAACTATAAGGGATTTCAAGAAACAAAAAGTATAAATACAAAGTGTTATTACTTTCTCTTCCCCTAGTATAATAACTAGATGTGGGAAAATTTTATTTATCAGAAAATAATCTGAATTTCTCTTATCTTCAATGTAGTTGATGTTTAAACACTGCCTTAGACACTAAAATGGAAGACAGTTAAACACTGATATAATTAAACAGTAATTACATTCCAATGGTCTTTCTCCATTTCTCCGGGAGCTTGAGTTTCACTCTGTTGTCCTTGCCCTTCCTAAAGGGGTAGCTTTCATAATGCATAGGAGGATCCTGAATCCAAAGGTCCTTAGGAGACTTCTGGGCAGTCTCATGCTCTACCGAATTAGTAATCCATTCAGGACATCTACAGTGAGCACTCACTACTAACGTGGATACAAAGGAAGTCTAGTAATAATCCCTGAGATTAAGGGGTTTCAGCACTGGGGGTGAAGGTCAGGTGGGGTAGTATGTAGTTTTAAAATAAAGTGATACAAGTCTAAATTCAGGGGATGACAGGGTGCTACTGGAACATAAAGAGAGGACACGTAGGTCAGTCTTAAGGATATTCTATAAAGCATCTTAGGGAAGGTGATGGCTGGTTGAAATTCTCAGTGAGAATTTAGCTCAGGAAAAGTAGTTGCAGGAAGAGTATCATAGACAAAGTTATATGCAAATACTCAGAAAAGAAAGAACATGCCACGTCGTAACAGAGACCAGCCCTGGAAATTCCCTGAACAGACAAAACCAGTTTAGTCGTACAACTTAATTTAGTTTATTTTGTAAGACTAACTTCACCTGCAAAATAACGGGTGTATACCTCTGGAGAACATAAACAAAAACAGTTTCCCACGGCTGATATGAGGTAACCACTGACCAACTTCCTGTCACCTCAGAAAACGTTCCTATTCTAATCACCGTGGAGACTTTCTACTCTCTAAGCTGCTTTGTAACCACATACCCCGGATCCTCATTCCCGTTTGGGCTTGCGCGCTCCTGGCTCCCCAGCTGTTCTGTGGTGGGTGCACAGCAGACGTTTACTAGTGACTACTTCAGTGACTCCTCGGTGTTCCCTCTGCTATTTCCGAACTTCCGACAGCACCACAGTAAATACTTCACGGCGTCACAGCCAGTCACTGGTACTGGAGCAAACTCCGCGGAGGTACCACAGGCTAAAGCAGACGCCCGTCCCCCTCTCCCCCGCACCGGCAACAAACGACAGCTCCACTATGCTTGTCCCTTCCCCGGTGGTGTTGCCCGTATACGGACTCTGATAACCTAGCTTCCTGTGTGGACAAGGCTGGGGATAGAGAGGGGGGGGGGGAGGCAGTCCGACGCGCCCCTCAAGGACCAAGTTCCATCAGAGACCGGCGAGGACTCACGCCTGTCTCTCTCCTGCCCATGTGTCGGTGAACGGAAGTGATCCGCGACACACCGGCCTCGCCCTCAGGAAGGGAAGGACAAAATGAGCCCTTTCAAAGCAGATTTACCCCGAACCTCTCCCCAGGGTTAAAGGACCCCTTCACCCCACCCCAGCCGCCTCGCTCTCCGAGGTCAAGGCGCGGGCCCTCCGGACCACTACTTACGGCTTTCCGCCGCTCTCGGGTGAAGACTCCCCGCAACCAACTTTTCGTGCTCCTACAGCTGCGAGCACCCCCGCCCTTCCGGGAAGGTCTCCTCAACCAATTGCAAGTGACACCCTCCTCTAATTGGTGAAGGGGTGCGGCCCCTCTGTGCGGGTTTAGCCAATGGGAAGCGGCCTTGAAGCTGGGGCGGGGGCGGCTGTGCGTTTCAGGAAGCCGTGGCGGCTCTCTTGTGGGGTGTCTCCCAGTTTCTTTTCTCCCGACTTTGCTTCACGCCATGCACGCCTCTTGGCGCTGTAGCGGCTGCCCGCACGACTGCAGGCATGATCTCGTTAACAGACACCCAGAGTAAGGACTCGCCCCGGATCCTCGCACACCCGTTCCTCGAGCTCGTCTCCCCACGCCCCTCTGTCGGGGTCAATGAATGAAGCTCGGCGTTGGGGGCGGCGGCCTGTGGGACTGAGCAAGGGGTGCGGGACCAGGAGGACGGGAGCTGGATCAGCAGTGGCGGACGTGCGTGGAGGGTCAGTGGGATCTGGGGAGACGCCCGATCTGGGGAGGGGGAAGTCTTTGCTGAGCGTCTGCCTTGAAGCGGGTCCCGCCGCTCTCACTCCCAGTGAGATGGGGGCTTTGTTACTGCAGGTGCTCACACGAGAAAGTTTAATGCGCGGTGCCCCTGCTTCACACTTGGGGATGTTTGTGCACATGACAAACTGGGGGTCCTCTACTGGCCAGTTGTTCGGGAGGCGGTATTTTAAGTGTCATCTATTACAGGTTTTGGTTTTTTTAAAAAAATATATATATATGCTTGCACTTAAATATTTTGAGTATTTCGCTTTTTGCCACCTCTGGGAACAGCTTTCCAAAAATTCCTTGAAACGACTTCACTGTTCTACCTCCTGTTTCCTCAATAGTAAAACGCTACTTTGTGTTCAGTTAAACGATTTCTTTCCTCAATGTTGTATTTTGTGCTTTGTGGCTGAAATGTTTTATTATTTTAGCATCTTTCTGCCTACCACAGAGTTCTCCAGGACTATCTTATATCTAAGGTTAGTTTGCATTGCTATCTGTCACCATTTCTTTCATTATAACACTTCCTCTTTTCCGCCATTTTGTCAATTTTTTTAAAAAGATTTTATTTATTTATTTGACACAGAGAGAGAGATCACAAGTAGGCAGAGAGGCAGGCAGAGAGAGAGGAGGAAGCAGGCTCTCTACGGAGCAGATAGGCTGATGAGGGGCTCGATCCCAAGACCCTGAGATTATGACCTGAGCTGAAGGAAGAGGCTTAACCCACTGAGCCACCCAGGCGCCCCCATTTTATCAATCTTAAGAATGTTTGTATTTACGTATCTGCCCAACCATGTGGGTCCTATCCATTTTAATGGTCATGATAGTCTTTTTGTCTTCACTTTATCTCCCACACTTTGAGTTTCTTATTCTCCTTAACTTACTTTGATTTTCAGTATTTTAAGAATGAGACAGTCAATTGAAAACACTTGATTTAAAATGTCATTTTTTAAAGTGTAGTCTTAAGGTTTGGATTCAAGTTGAGTCTGTTTGGGATTCCCTCCCTCACCCCCTGCCCTCCCCCGCTCACGTGCACTCTCTTTCTCTCTCTCTCTCAGATAAATATATTTTAAAAAAGAAGCAGAAAAAAATTAAAAAATAAAATCAACAACAACAAAACAACAACAACAGCAACAACAACAAAGGGAGCTTGTTTGGAGGCTTGGCAGAAAAGACTGCTCCTATCTAACCAAAGAAAGAATTTTTAACCAAAGAAAAGCATGTCCCAATTTTTTTTTTTATATGCTGCTGCAAGAGGGATGGACATGAAGGGAGAGGGTGGTAGGGACACCCATCCCCACCCAGTCAATTCTGGAACTCTGGAAGTTGATGCTGTGAGAGATGCCACAGTGACACTTGGCCTTTGCACCTGATGCAGGGCAGCAGAAATGGAGGTCAGGGAGGAAGGGCAGAATGGCCTCTAAACTAAATGAGGTGGTCATGTTGTGCTGTCGGAAAGTTGTTTACTAAATTTAACCTCCACACCTCCAGCTTTAAATGATCTCTTTTCCTGTTATTTGGAAAAGAAGAAAAGAAAGACCCTTCTCCTTCATTTATGTACCCCAGAAACTGGCTGCAAAAGCCCCAAGCCACATTATCAAATCTTTGACCCCCTTCTAAGCTCAGCACTCTGAGTATTCTTTGCCAAGTGAGGAACTTTCAAGACAAGAAACCCAGAAGAGTTTATTTACATCTCTCCTTCAAAACATGCATCCACTAAATATCCTTGGAGAGCTCACCCCATAAAAAATAATATGAGAAATCTGTAGGATAGCTCACTCCTGCTATTTGTGCCCAAAAATGCCAATCTCTTGATTTAGGTTCACTAAACCTATCTGCAACAGGTTGGGAAGTTCCTAAAAGTTTGGTCTAAAATGGATCTAGGAGGGGTAACTGGGTGCTTCAGTCGTTAAGCGGCTGCCTTTGGCTCAGGTCATGATGCCAGGGTCCTGGGATCGAGCCCTGCATCGAGCTCCCTGCTCTGTGGGAAGCCTGCTTCTCCCTCTCCCACTCCCTCTGCTTGTGTTCCCTCTTTCACTGTGTCTCTCTCTGTCACATAAATAAACAAACAAACAAACAAACAAACAAATAAATAAATAAAATCTAAAATAAAATAAAATAAAATGGCTCTAGGAGGCTTAAGCCAGGACCTCCCTTTATAGGGACAACTGCCGGGTTACTACAGAGAGCAGAGAGCAGGTCTATATCCCCAAACAGTAATGAATGGAAAAATCTTCTACCCCTCGCCTCCTCTAAATTCTCAAACCCCTTAAATGGGATAAGAAATAGCCAAGACCATAATGCAGCATAAATCTCTCTGTAAAATTCCACTTCTACCCTGGATTGTAAATTCCTGTATTCTGTGACCACTGGGAATGGAGAACAACAGCACAGACAATCCAAAACTGTCGATAAATTTTCAGAAACCACTGGGTCTAAAATGTACTGTGTGAAATTTTCATACAAGGTTTATCTGTGTTACTGAGGCAGACATTAGATTCTTTTCCTCAACACCTGCCTGCTTGAAGCTGTGTGGGAGAAACAAATCTAAGATTCCTTGCAAAGATGTCCTAGAAAAGGAACAAAATAACTGACCATGTTTAAATGGGCAGTTTCCTACCGAACTCTCAGTCGCTAGGCATGGAGAATCCCAGATCTGCCATGCATCCACCGGGGGCCAGGGGGCAGGCGGCCATCAGTCTTCCCCTGCAGCAAACACAGGGGCTCAGAGAAATGAGTTATTATTACTAACCCCTGCAGGCTCTGAGAGAACTGGAGAGTCTACTCTTATCTGTTAATGGTGGAATCAATCCTGTCCTTCAATTGGTTTCAGTTCGACTAATTGATTGGAAGTGAGGAGGCAATCAGACCAGACACAGTGGAAAACTTCCTAATAGGAGTGTGGGCCTATTAACCTCTAAGATATCTTACACTGGTTACTGTAAAAGCATAGAATCTGTTTTCTTTTTTAAGCTAGGTTATAGGAGAGTCTGTGCTGAGGCAGCAGGCCTGGCACGATGATTCTCCTGCTTGCTCAGTGACTTCAGTCTTCTCTCCTAGGGGAAACCAGGTCCAGCATTCAGAAGGTAAGGACTACAATGTTATTTTAAAAATAAAACCTCCCTATATCAATACCACTTACTGTACTAGGAGCTGGTATTAAGTAAACCACTAGTGAAGTGCATCAAGGGCTTATTGAATATTGATTCCCATTTACATGATGGCAAAACAGCCTAAGAAATCTTCTCTGGATGCTTCAGCCATTTGGTAAAGAGGGTGTTAGTTTGTTTTATGAAGCCAGGATCCAGACCAATCACATCTTATAGCTCCACTTTTATTTAATAAAAACAAGAGATGGTAGAGTGAGGAGGGGGAGTGTGTGGTGTCACGTTGATTTTCAAGAGGATTTGATCTTTTGGCAAAGCAAGAGGAACAGGAGTTAGACTTCAGAAAGGATTTTGGCATCAGACCATGGGCCAAGGAAGGGAACAGAGAAGTCCTCAAATGGGCAACCCCCAAAGCAGGTTAGATCTTTCTTCTAAAAACAAAACAAAACAAAACAAAAAAAACATACCTGGGTGAAATAGGGAAGCGATTTTGCTGGCCACAACTGCCAAACCAGCAAACAATGGAAGAGACTATTTTCAGCTGCAAGAGCAGAGTCATAGAGTCTCTCTTTAGGGAAGCAGGGATCTAAAGGTTGCCGTGTCCCTTACCCATATGCCAGATTTCTCCTAATGCAGCCCTTAATCTGTATGGGAGTTTCTCCTCTGAATTTTCCAGAAAAAGACATTACATTAGCTTCCCCACCCCAGCCCCCATCTCTAGCACAGAAAAATTCCTTAATATTAAATCTAAGTTCAATTCACTGATTTCTTCAAAGTGTTCCCCCTGGAAAATAAGCTCAAATATTTTGGGGGAAAGGAACTGACAGCTCCATCCCAGAATAGCATGGGGGGGCGGGAATGGGGGCCACGAAGAACAGGGATGAGGCTTAGAAGGTGAATCCTCTCCTGGATCTCCACCTGCACCACAGTCAGCCTCCACTCTTCAGATTAGACACATGGCAATACTTCTCAGTATGGAGTGCCACAGAAGCCATTTCCCTCTAGCCTAACTACCCAGGGTACCAAAGGATGCCAAGATGGGAGGCAGAGCGATGCCAAGACGGGACAGGTGGCAACAAGGGAGGGTGAACAGAGGAGCTAGGAAATGCCCAGAAATTAGTCAGCCTGCCAAGCTACTGACCTGTTTTAATATCCCAAATGTTGGAGGCAAGAGTAGAAATCCCAGGCTCCAGAAAAAGCAGTCTTTGAAAGAAAATTGCCTGCCACAGCCAAAGATACATGAAAATGCTGGTATCATCGCTGGGAAGGACTGTAAAACTACAAGTGGTTATTGCAGTGACTGGCTGACGCCATGATGGTTTTGCACTCCATACAGTTGTGTTTGAAATGAAAAAAATCCCTATGGGCTTGGGTAACTATGATCATGCAGGCCGAGATATGTAGACAAGCACGGATGAGGGGTGCTCAAACTTCAAGGTAGAGCCAGATCTGTGATGCTCACATTGCAGGGAGGTGCAGGCAGGGGACCCGGACTAAGAACTTGAGTCTCCTGATAGCAAAGGGCAAGAAGAAAGCAGGATATGTTCTTGGCCCAGGGATCTTATTGCCAGCTTCTACAAATGATCCATCCACCTCTGTCCGCTGACAGTCTTGCTTGGCTTTCACGTATGTCTTTGCCTATCCATGTGACATTATCTCTCTTCTTCCTCTTCCCTTTCACTAGCTCTCTCTCCATGTCCATCTACATATCTATCATGTTCTTTCTGCCTCTACTTCATTTTCATTATGTGCTCCTTATGCTATAACTATGTTTGTGTCTCTGTCCGTGGTATTTGTCCTTCTTGGTTTTTTTTTTAAGATTTTATTTATTCATTTGACACAGAGAGAGAGATTACAAGTAGGCAGAGAGGCAGGCAGAGGGAGAGGAGAGAGGAGGAAGCAGGCTCCCTGCTGAGCAGAGAGCAGGGATGTGGGCCTCCATCCCAGGACCCTGGGATCATGACCTGAGCCGAAGGCAGCGGCTTTAACCCACTGAGCCACCCAGGCGCCCTGTCCTTCTTGTTATCCTTCTGTTGTTGTTGTTGTTGTTGTTTTTACAGTCAGCCTCTTATATCCATCTCCTTGAGTATCACTCTCTCTCTCTTTCTCTCTCTCTGATTTTCTACCAAAAAGTAGCCAGGGAGCACAGAGAGACATTGTCTTATTTAACCCTTATAACTTGTCTAATAAGTAGGCCTTAATGTCCCCATTTTACAGATGGGAAAATAAGATCTAAAAGTATAAATAATATAATCCTAAGTGGTAGAGCAGGATTCAAACTTAGCCTTCTAGCCTTAAGTATCCAACCCATAACAACTGGCAAGGAAGAAAAAATAGTAAGAGGGCAGGTAGATGGGAAATTCTCGAGAACAGTAGGGAGGTCGGACCAAGTAAGTGTTTCAGACCAATCAGTAGGAACAACTAGATGTCAGTCCTTAACCTGCATGACTTAAGGCCTGATGGACCAAATACCAGATCTGTCAAGGAGATTATTGGCCCTGTCTTGACTTGAAAGTTGGGTAGAGGGAAAAGAAAACCACGAGCCCCATGTGGAAAGCCTCACTCTCCCCACCACCACACCCAGTCTGGACCTAGTCTTTCTAAACCTCCTAAAATCAATCCTTTCCAGTTGAGACCCAGAATCTTTGTGGGAAAGGCTAGCTCCTTGTGGCTTAAGATGATACTATCTCCATAGTCAAAGACACCTGGGTGGCTCAGTGGGTTATGCCTCGGCTCAGGTCATGGTCCCAGGGTCCTGGGATTGAGCCCCACATCAGGCTCTCTGCTTGATGGAGAGCCTGCTTCCCCCTCACTCTCTACTTACTTGTGATCTCTCTCTGTCAAATAAATAAATAAAATCTTTAAAAAATTAAAAAATAAAATAAAATAAAACAAAATTTCAAGACAAGAAGCTCCAGAGCCATTCAAACCAGTGGCTCCAAAACGAACAAGTATAAAGTGTTTTGGATAGCTGGAGCTTCCCAGTGTTTCTGAAGTCCTACTCAAGCAGCCCTGGACTCTGGTACAGGACAGTCAGGAATACAAGAATAGAGGTTTTGAGTTCAGAGCAAGAGTTTGAAATAATCCTAAGCATGGTACATGTGTAACCAGCACTTCCATCATGGAAACTGTTCAGAAAAATGTAGGAAATGGCAAACAGAATGAAAACCACCATGAAAACTGGGGCTGAGTTTCATGTTCAAGGGTTAAAAAAATAGTTTACAAAATCAAATGAAATACGTAATTTTCCCATTTTCTCTTTTTGTGCCTTCTCTAGAAGAGTGTGTCCAAACATGGTCTGTCATTTATTAATTCAACAAATATACTACTCCCTATTTATTTAGTACTGGATAAAGCAAGGGAAAACAAAACCTCCTCCATTCATATTGCTTATATTTTTTCAGTAGGAAGCAAAAAATAAACACACTAATAAGTGTATATACTGTGTTATTAGATTTGCAATCAGTGCTACAGAGAAAAGGAAAGCAAGCAGATTTTAGGATTTGCTCACAGTGGGTGTTGTGACTTTAAAATGGGTGGTCCAAGACAGACTCCCCTTCACATTGTTGTGCAACTCTCTCCACCATTCATCTCCAAAACTTGTTCATATTCTTCAACTGAAACTCTCTACCCATTAAACAGTAGCTCCCCATGCCTCCCTCTCCATAGGCCCCTGTAAACCACCATTTTACTTTGAGCCCCTATGAATCTGACTGATCAAGATACCTCATGTAAGTGGAATCATACAATACCATCCTCTTGCCATCCTCTTGTGACAGGCTTATTTCACTTGGCATAATGTCCTCAAGGTTCATCCAAGTTGTAGCAGATATCAAAGTATCCTTCCTCTTGAAGGCAGAGTGATATCCCATTGTGTGTATATCTCACATCCAGGTTATCTGTTTATCCACTGATGGGCATGCTGGTTATTTTAACTATTGACTGTTATGAATAATCCTGTTATGAATATGGTATACAAATATCTTTTTGAGGCTCTGCTTTTAACTCCATGGGATATATACCCAGAAGTAAGATTGCTGGATCACATAGTCATTGTATGTGTAATTGTTTGAGAAGTCACCTTACTGTTTTTCCACAGTGGCTGCCCCATTTTATATTTCCACCAGAATGCACAAGCGTCCCATTTTTCCACCTCCATGCAAACACTCATTATCCTTTTGTTCTTAATAGCAACCATCCTAATGGGAGTGAAGTGGCACTTGGCTGGTTTTGAGAAAATACAAAGAGTCCTATGGATCCAGGACACAGTGAGTGACAGGAAAGCAGTAGGCGGTGAAGTCAAAAAGAAAGCAGGAAGCCAAATCCTTCACAGAATCACTGTGAGGACTTTGGCTGTTATGCTGGGTGTGATGGAAACCCTGGAAAAACTGAGAGTTTCACATGTTGTATACCAATTTTCTTATTCTTTGAACTAAGTATTGGAGTCTAAGGAAAGGCCTCCTCCAGAGTTTGAAAACATGACTTGAGACAAGTTGCACAGACCTCTCAGTAGATGTCTGGTGCTTCTGACAACACAATGAGGACTGAACAAACTGCATGCTTCCATCTACTTCCCTCATTAGATGCCAAAGAAGAGATGCCATATAGCCACCCATGGGACAGTAACATGACAGACCGCTTTCACTGAAACTGTTCACTGTCTAGATTATCTCCAGGCAGGACTCCATCAGTTGAAAATCAAACAAAAGTCACTTTAATATCATCCACCATTTTAGGTTATGCCCCACCAGTATTGTAGATAATCAACAGCTGACATAGAGATAAACAGCGCTTTTTTCTGGAACGTGGTGAAATTAAGGACTGCAAAGACATGGATAGGTAGACTTTCAGAAAGTGGACAGAAACCATGTGAATCAGGCACTCACAATGCAGAATTAAACAAATGAATCCATTCCCAAGTTCCAGATGCCTCAGGAAAGACTGTCAGAAATGTCTGAAGTATTCAGAGCAAAAGAGAAATAGATCCTCAAAGGGAAGACTGAAAACACATTTCTGTGAGGCAAAAAATACCCCTTATAAACTCAGTTCCCCTGGGCAACAGGGTAGAAAGCTTCTATGTCCAAATAAGAAGTGCAAGGAGTTATACAGTTTCTCAACACCAATAATCTGGAGCAAATGACTGCCCAACCACCAAATATAAATGATAGAAAATATACGCTTGTGTGTGTGGAGCAGGGTGATGGGAGATGGAGGGTAGAGAAGGAGAGGATCATGGGGCTGTCCCTGGTGGGAAAGGAGGAGGATCAAAAATCAATTTGCACTATGGGGTACTTAGGATTCAAATGGGGATTAGGGGAGGGAAGGATAGTACAATCTAGAAACCAAAATAACTAATTTTTCTTGGCAAGGTAACAGGCCATGGACTCCTATTTTCTGTGTGCTGTTTCTCTCCAGCTGAGGACCACCTTAGTCATCCTCCACTCTCAACATAATATGATCACAACACACCCCCAGGGTAAAGAGACCCTACAGTTTGCCTCACATCATATTCCCCATCTTATTTCCCTTTTCTGTGGGCTCTTTATAGAGGTCTTGGGTTACCTTCAACCTTCAAACAGGTATTATAAAAATGGGACTATAATATAAGAGAAGGCTGCTCATTCTCCTGTCCTCAAGTAGAAAAATAATAGACCTAAGTAGCAGTGACAGTCTAATGTCATTCATCATTCATTCATTCAATAAATATTAAGCACTTTCTAAGTGCCAGTCCTAGTGCTTGATGCTATGTATACAACGGAGAGGAAAAAGATGTGTTCCCTGCCTACATGGTATTAATTCTATTTAACAATGTTCTTACATAATATTCCTGCCCAAAATGTGTAACCTGAATCTAATTATAAAATTGATCAGTCAAGGATTATTCCTAGGTATCTTATGCTTTTTGGACATCAGTACTCCAAAAACTATAGAACACTTATGAAAGAAATTGAAGAGGACACAAAGAAATGGAAAAACAGTCCATGCTCATGGACTGGAAGAACAAACACTGTTAAAATGTCTATACCACCTGGGCGCCTGGGTGGCTCAGTGAGTTAAGATCATGATCTCAGGGTCCTGGGATCGAGCCCCGCATCGGGCTCTCTGCTCGGCAGGGAGCCTGATTCCTCCTCTCTCTCTGCCTGCCTCTCTGCCTACTTGTGATCTGTGTGTGTGTGTGTGTGTGTGTGTGTGTGTGTGTGTGTGTCAAAGAAGTAAAATAAAAAATAAAATAAAAAATGTTTAAAAAAATGTCTATACCACCCAAAGCAATCTATACATTTAAGGCAATCCCTATCAAAACACCACCAGCATTTTTCACAGAGCTAGAATAAAGGATCCTAAAATTTGTATGGAATAACAAAAGACCCAGAAAGCCAAAGTAGTCTTGAAAAAGAAAAGCAAAGCTGGAGGCATCACAATTCTGGACTTCAAGCTATATTACAAAGGCATAGTCACCAAGAGAGTATGCTACTGGCACAAAAACAGACACCTAGATCAGTGGGAAACAATAGAAAACCCAGAAATGGACCCAAAACTCTATGATCAACTAATCTTCAACAAAACAGGAAAGAATATCCAATGGAAAAAAAGACAGTCTCTTCAACAAATTGTATTGGGAATACTGGACAGCAACGTGCAGAAGAATGAAACTGGATCACTTTCTTACTCCATACACAAAAATAAAGTCAAAATGGGTGAAAGACCTAACTATGAAACAGAAAACCTTCAAAATCCTAGAGAGAACACAGGCAGTAACCTCTTTGACCTCAAGCATAGGAAAATCTTACAGTCATGGCTCCAGAAGCAAAGGAAAAAAAAGCAAAAATAAATTACTGGGGCTTCATCAAGATAAAAAGCTTTTTGCACAGCAAAGGAAGCAAACAACAAAATGAAAAGACAACCTATGGAATGGGAGAAGATATATGCAAAGGACATATCTGATAATGGGTTAGTACCCAAAATCTATACAGAACTTATCAAACTGAACACTCCAAAAGTAAATAATCCAATTAAGAAGTGGGTAGAAGAAGACATGGACAGACATTTTTCGAAAGAAGACATAAATGGCTAGCAGATGCATGAAAAGATGCTCAGTATCACTCATCCTCAGAGAAATACAAATCGAAACCATGATGAGATACTACCTCACACCTGCCAGAATACCTAAAATTAACAACACAACAAATAACAGGTGTTGGTGAGGATGTGGAGAAAGGGGAACCCTCCTACAACGTTGGTGGGAATGCAAGCTGGTGCAGTCACTCTGGAGAACAATATGGAGGTTCCCAAAAAAATTAAAAATAGAATGACCCCTTGATCCTGCTGTTGTATTACTAGGTATTTACCCAAGGATATAAAAATACTGATTCAAAGGGGAACCTGCACCTGATGTTTACACCAGCATTATTAACAATAGCCAAATTATGAAAAGAGCCCAAATTTCCATCACCTGATTAATGAATAAAGAAGATGGGTATGTGTGTATGTATATCTACATATATACATACACACATATATATATTCATCATTCTTTCATTGCCAGATACCATTTTTTCTTCCTTCATCCTCTGCACATCATTCATTCATATATCATAATCACATCACTGATTCATATGATGAATCATATCATTCATTCAAAATCATCATTCACTCATGTATATATTCATCAACTGATGAATGAATAAAGAAGATGGAGGAGAGAGAGAGAGAGAGAGAGAGAGAGAGAGAGAGAGAGAGAGAGAGTGTGTGTGTGTATACACAATGGACTACTACTCCAATATCAAAAAGAATGAAATCTTGCCACTTTCAATGATGTGGATGGGACTAGAGCTTACTATTCTAAGCAAAATAAGTCAGTCACAGAAAGAAATAGACCATATGGTTTTACTCATATGTGTGATTTAATAAATAATACAGATGTACATAGGGGGAGGGAAGGGAAAAAAACAAGATGAAAACAGAGAGAGGCAAATCATAAGAGACTCTTAATGACAGAGAACAAACTGAAGGTTGCTGGAGGAAGGTGGGTGGGGGGTGGGCTAAATAAATGGATGATGGGGTTACGGAGGACACTTATGATGAGCACTGGGTATTCAGTGTAAGAGAAGAATCACTAAATTCTACACCTGAATCCAATTTTACCATATGTCTTAACTAACTAGAATCTAAATAAAAACTTGAAATTAAAAAAAAAATCAGTCTACAAAACAGCTCTCCACAGAAAGTTGACTTTCTATAAAACAACTGACCTGTATGTCCAAAACCGTCAATGTCAGGAATGGCAGGCTGAGGAACTGTTGCAGAGTAAAGGAAAATAAAGAGACATGACAATGAGATGCAATGTAGAGCCCTGGGTTGCACCTGGATGGGGGAGAAACATTTTACTATAAAAATTGAATAATTAGTAAACTTTGCATATGGACCATATTTCATACACACACATTGGAGAGAACAAGCAAATGTGCTAAAATATTAACAACTGCTCAATCTCATTGAAAGATAGAGGAGTGCTAATGCTACTCTTCTTGCAACTTTATATAGGTTTGATATTTGTCCAAATGAAAAGGAAAAGGAAAACAACAATGTCCCAGTAGTAAAAGTTATGGTTTCTCCTTCCCTAAATATCCTTTATAGACAAGCTTGCCATCACTTTTGGTTGGAACCTAATCCACCCAGAATGATCTAGCCCCAAATCAGGAACATTAGATCAGAGGAGTGGGTGAGAAGGTAGGACTCCCTTGGCTCCCTTGGCTCCCTTTGTCAGGAAGAAAAATTCCTGAAAAGAAAATACAACCATAGCTTATCTTAGTAGAGTTATAAAATTTCTATCCCTCAGACACCTGGGTAGCTCATTTGGTTAAGTGTCTGCCTTTGGCTCAGGTCATCATCTCAGGTTCCTTGGACCCAGTGCTGTGTCAGGCTCCCTGCTCAGTGGGGAGTCTAGTTCTCCCTCTGCCCTTGCCCCTGATCATGCTCTCACTCTCTCTCTCTCTTAAGTAAAATCTTTAAAAAAATTTAAAATATATAAAAACTCAATCATCTTATTGCAATTTTGTCAGACAACATAAACTAATACACCAGAGTCCAAGACTTGAACTCTGGAGGCACTGGGGAACCTGTTCAGAGTCTGGAGGCAGAGAAAGATGGTATCTGGCAGATAGGTGTACCAGCAACATGTGCAACATTTAGGGCTACATGAACAGAGGGTTGGAAGATAACCAGAATTTTTGAGGTGCAAGTAATGCACAGATGTTATTTCACTTAACCCCCATAACACAATGACATAAGTGTTATTATTCTACTTTACAGAATGAGAGGTTAGACAATTATCCCAAGTTCCTACGGCCAGTACAAAGAAGAGCTGGGATTTGACCTTGGTTCTTTGTAATGTCAAAGACCATGTTCTTTCTCCTCCAGCACCCTACCTCCACAAAGAGTCAAGACTCCAGGGCATGGCTAATGAAGGAGTACTTGAGCCAGTACTTTTCTTTGTGACTGGGCCACCATCTGCCAATGTATTTCCTCTCCTCCCACATACATAGTGACGGGCCAAAGCTAGATGTATTGGGTTCATTAAATCTAAAAGCTCCATCTAAAGGAAAAGTGAAATGGGGTAAATCGGAAGGGGAGACAAAGCATGAGAGACTGTGGACTCTGAGAAACAAGCTGAAGTTTATGGAGGGGAAGGGTGCGAGGGGATGGGTGAGCCTGGTGATGGGTATTAAGGAGGGCATGCGTTGCATGGAGCACTGGGTGTGGTGCATAAACAATGAATCTTGGATCACTGAAAAAATAAAATAGAAAATTAAAAAATAAAAAAATAAACAATATCCTGCTAAAATTTAAACCAAACCTGGGGCCGCAATGTCTTCAGACCATCCTTTAAATGCCAAGGAAGATTTTAAAGCATTCCCATACCTATTCTAACAGTCTCCAGATACAATTCCATAGCTAATTATAATTCCTGCCCAATCTTGAGCCCATTTCCTTTTGCTTGGTTTTTAGTTGAAATATAAGTAATGAAATATAAGATAAGATAATAAGATAATAGTTGAAATATAAGATAATGTAAGGTAATAATAATATAATAGTTGAAATATAAGATAGTAGATGCTAAATATAAGACACCCTCCTACAACTAAAAATGGGCATGAGTGTTCCCCATTGTGACCCATGTCTGTGACCAGCACTGAGCACACAGCATTTGGAGCATTGTTAAGATTTATTGATCAAGGAGGAGAGTCCAAAATGGTAGAGGGGTGGGAGACCTTAATTTTGTCTGGTCCCAGGAATTCAGCTAGAGAGCTATCAAATCATTCTGAACCCCTGCAACTCAACAGGAATTCTAAGAAAAGAATAGCTACAACCCTACAAATAGAAAAGTGACCACTTTCTGCAAGGTAGGAGGTGCGGAGAAGTGAATCTAAGGCAATATATGGGAAGACAGACCACGGGGGAAGGAGTCTCCATCAGCTGGCTATCAGCAAGTGATAGAGCAGAGGATCACAAAATCAGAAATTTTAGAAGTCTGCTGTAGTGAACCATGTCACTCAAGCTGTTAAGCCGGGGAACCCTCGCTGGGACAGTGTGGTCTCAGGATCCTCAGGGTCACAGGAAGACCGGGGTGCCCGAGTGTGGCATAGCTCCCAGGTATTGGAGCAAGGAAACTGGCTGCAAAGAGTGGGACCTCAGCTCAGGGTTTCCATGAACCACGAACTGTGTGGCAGAGTTGGGCGACTGCTCTCTACAGGGGCCCAACAAACAGTAGAACTGGCAAGACCCACCTTCCTCCCCTGGAAGAAGAATGAGCCCCAGGAGGAGTCTACAGGGTTTGGAGACTTGAAACACGATCATGTGCCTGAGATAAAAATGTTTAGTCACAGCCTGGGTGAGTATGAAGTGCAGCCAGAGACAAGGGAGAGAAGTGACTGACTGCTTTTCTCTGAGGGCTCATGGAGGATTGGGGTCCCAAGGCTTTGGCTCCAGGCCAGAGATTGGGAGGCCACCATTTTCATTCTCATCCTCTAAAGCAGGATGGAGAGCCTTCAGGGAACAAAAGTCACAGAGAGCAAACAGAACAGATCACTTAGCCTGGCCCCCTCCCACGGGCCATACAATTCTGCCTGGGGCAAAGACTCCTGAGAATCAATGCACCAGGCACCTCCCCCGAGAAGATCAGCAAGAACAAACACCCAAGACCAAGTTTACCAATCAATGAGAACTGCAAAACTGGAGCACTAGGGGAATTCAGCATATAGAATTCATGGTTTTTATCCAATGATTCTTTCATCTTTTAACGTTAATTTTTTTTCTTTTTTCTTTCCTTTTTCAACCAACTTCTTATTTTATCAACTACATTTTTAGATCTTTTTTAATTTTCATATTTACAGTTACACTCTATCCCTTTATTGTATGTAATCTTATTTGTGTGTGTACATATATATATATATATATATATTATTTTCCCTATCTTTACAGTTTTGAGATGCAGTTTCTTCTAACAGACCAAAATACACCCGAAATCTAGTGTATGGCTCTGGTTCTATTCTCTGTATGATCAGATTCTCTTTGTTGTTGTTGTTTTCTTTTTTTCTTGTTCTTCCTATTTTTGTGTTTCTTTTTGTTTTATTAAAGTCTTTTTAATTTTATCTTTATAGTTACAGTCAATCCCTTCAATGTATTTAATTTTATTTTTGTATATAAAAGTTTTTCTTTTACTTACAACTTTGACATGTAGTTTCTTCTAACAAACTGAACAAATATATGGGAAGAAAGACCATGTGTTCCTTTTGTCTTTCTTTCTTTCTTTTTTTTCTTTCCTTCCTTCCTTTCGTTCTTTCTTTCTTCCTTTTTTGTTCTTCTTCCCTTTTTTTCTCTGTTTTTGTTGTAGTAAAGCCTTTTTTAATTTTCATCTTTATACTTACATTCTATCCTTCAAGGTATTTAATTTTATTTTTGTATATATGAGTTTTTCTTTCCTTAATATTTTGAGATGTAGTTTCTTCTAACAACTGACCAAAATACACTCAGGACATAGTGTATTGCTCTCTTCAGTTCACCTGTCTGTTTATAAATGTCTTTTTTGTTGTAATTTATTTTTTCTTGCCTTTAATATCCAGTTTTACACTTATATTCTACACATACATATATGTTTTTCTTCTTTACAATTTCTGTATCTAGTTTTCTAAAAAACAAACCAAAATACACGCTGAATCCAGTGTATTGCTCTATTCTGCCCACTGGTTTGATTACATTCACTCTTTTTTCCCCCAATTTCAGGCCCCATTTTATTTGTTTAGTGTATATTTCTCTAGGATAGTTGTTTCCACTTTTAATACATTGTTCTCTCATTCATCTATTCTTCTCTGGACAGAATGAAAAGATGAAAAAAACATCAAAAAAGAGAACAAGAGGATGTACTGACAGCCAGGGACCTAATCAATCATTTATTTAGACATAAATAAGATGTTGGAACTAGAGTTCAGAATGATGATTATAAAGATACTAGCTGGGCTTGAAAAGCATAGAAGACACTAAAGAATCCCTTTCTGTAGAAATAAAAGAACTAGGGGCGCCTGGGTGGCTCAGTGGGTTGGGCCTCTGCCATCGGCTCAGGTCATGATCTCAGGGTTCTGGGATCGAGTCCCACATTAGGCTCTCTGCTCGGTGGAGACCTGCTTCCCCGCCCCCCTCTGCCTGCCTCTCTGCCTACTTGTGATATCTCACTCTGTGAAATAAATAAATTAAATGTTTAAAAAAAAAGAACTAAAATCTAACCAAGTCAAAATCAAAAAGACAATTAGTGAGATCCAATTAAAAATGGGGGCTCTAACTGCTAGGATTAATGAGGCAGAAGAGAGAATTAGTGACATAGAAAACAAAATGATAGAGAATAAAGAAGCTGAGAAAAAAGAGAGATAAACAACTACTGGATCACAAGGGAAGAATTAGAGAGATAAGTGATACCATAAAGTGAAACAATATTAGAATGATTGGGATCCCAGAAAAAGAGGAAAGAGAGAGAGGACCAGAAGGTATATTGGAGCAAATTACAGTGGAGAACTTCCCTAATTTGAGGAAGTAAAAAGGCATCAAAATCCAGAAGGCACAGAGAACCCCCCTCAAAATCAATAAAAACAGGTCACCACACTAACATATAATAGTGAAATTTACAAATCTCCAAGACAAAGAGCAAAACCTGAGAGCACATTGGGACAAGAGGTCAGTAACCTACAAGGATAGAAGCAATAGATCGGCAACGGACCTATCCATACAGAACTGGCAGGCCAGAAACGACTGGAAAGATATATTCAGGACACTAAATGAGAAAAAGATGCAGCCAAGAATACTTTATGCAGCTAGGAAGTCATTCAAAATAGAACAAGTGATAAAAAGTTTCCAGGACAAACAGAAACTAAAGGAATTTGTGATCACCTGCCCGGCCCCACTAGAAATATTGAAAGGGATCTCTAAGCGAAGAGAGAGCCCAAAAGTAACATAGACCAGAAAGGAACAGAGAAATTATACAGTAACAGTCAAATTACAGGTAAGACAATGGCACTAAATTCATATTTTTCTATAGTTCCTCTGAATGCAAATGGGCTAAATGCCCTAATCAAAAGACACAGGAAATTATATTGAATTAAAAAAAAAGATCCATCCATATGCTGTCTGCAAGAGACTCATTTTAGAACCAAAAACACCTCCAGATTGAACATGACGTGGGGGGGTCCATCATGCTAATGGACATCAAAGGGAAGCTGGGTGGCAATCCTTATATCAGAAAAATTAGATGTTAAAACAAAGACTGTAATAATAGAGGAGGAAGGATGCTATATCATAATTAAATGGTCTATCCAACAAGATCTAACAATTGTAAATTTTTATGCCCCTAACATGGGAGCAGCAAAATATATAAGCCAATTAATAACAAAATCAAAGAAACACATCAAAAATAATACAATAATAGTAGGAGACTTTAACACCCGCCTCACTGCAATTGACAGATCATCTAAGTAAAAGATCAACAAGGAAATAAGGGCTTTGAATGACACACTGGGCCAGACAAGCTCCAAAGATACATTCAGAACATTCCATCCTAAAGCAACAGAATATACATTCTCCTCCAGTGCACATGGAACATTCTTCAGAATAGAGATTTGTGACATACTTGGTCACAAATCAGGTCTCAACTGGTACCAAAAGACTGGGATCATTCCCTTTATATATTCAGACCACAATGCTTTGAAACTGAAACTCAATCACAAGAGGCAAGTTGGAAAGAACTCAAATACATGGAGGCACAAGAGCATCCTACTAAAGGATGAATGGTCAACCAGGACATTAAAGAAGAATTTTAAAAAATCATGGAAACCAATGAAATGAAAACTCACTCTTCAAAATCTTGGGGATGCAGCAAAGGCAGTCCTAGAGAAAATTATGTAACATACAAGACTCTCTAAAGAAACAAGAGAGTTCTCAAATATGCAACCTAACCTTACACCTAAACGAGCTGGAGAAAGAACAGCAAAGAAACCCTAAAACCAGCAGGAGAAGAGAAATAATAAAGATCAGAGCAGAAGTCAATGAAATAAAAACAAAAAGAGCAGTTGAACAGATCAACAAAGGTAGGAACTGGTTCTTTGAAAGAATTAAAAAAAGACTGATAAACCCCTGGCCAGCCTTATCAAAAAGAAAAGAGAAAGGACCCAAATAAATAAAATCATGAATGAAAGAAGAGAGATCACAACCAACACCAAAGACATACAAACAGTTTTAGAACATATCATGAGCAAATATATGCCAACACATTAGGCAATCGGAAAGAAATGGATGCATTTCTAGAGATATATAAACTACCAAAACTAACCCTGGAAGAAACAGAAAACCTGAACAGATCCATAAGCAGCAAGAAGATTAAAGCAGTAATCAAAAATCTCCCAACAAACAGGAGTCCAGGGCCAGATGGCTTCCCAGGGGAATTCTACCAAACATTTAAAGATTTTTTTTATTTATTTCACAGAGGGAGAGAGATAACAAGGAGGCAGAGAAGCAGGCAGAGAGAGGGGGAAGCAGGCTCCCCGCCGAGCAGGGAGCCCAATGCGGGCCTCGATCCCAGGACCCCGAGATCATGACCTGAGCCGAAAGCAGAGGCTTTAACCCACTGAGCCACCCAGGCACCCTCTACCAAACATTTAAAGAAGAAATAATACATATCCTTCTGAAGCAGTTTCAAAAAACTAGAAATGGAAGGAAAGCTTTCAAACTCTTTTTATGAGGCCAGCATTACCTTGATCCCAAAACCAGACAAAGATCCCACTAAAAAAAGGAGAATTACAGACCAATATCCCTGATGAACATGGATATAAAAATTCTCATCAAAATATTAGCTAATGGGATCCAACAGTATAATGAAAAGATTATTCACCATGACCAAGTGGGATTTATTCCTGGGCTGCAAGGGTGGTTCAACATCCACAAATCAATCAATGTGATACACTATATAAATTAAAGAAAGGACAAGAACCATATGATCCTCTCAATAGATGCAGAAAAAGCATTTGACAAAGCACAGCATACTTTCTTAATTAAAACTCTTCACAGTGTAGGAATAGAAGGAACATACCTCAATATCATAAAAGCCATCTATGAAAAGACCACAGTGAATATCATTCTCAATGAGGGGAAATTGTGAGCTTTCCCCCCAGGGTCAGGAACACAGCAGGGATTTCCACTATCAACACTGCTCTTCAGCATAGTACTAGAAGTCCTAGCCTTAACAATCAGACAACAAAAAGAAATAAAAGTCATCCTAATTGACGAAGAAGAAGTCAAACTCTCAATCTGAGCAGATGACATAATACTCTATGTAGAAAACCCAAAAGACTCCACCCCAAAATTGCTAGAACTCATACAGGAATTCATCAGTGTTGCAGGATATAAAATCAATGCACAGAAATCAGTAGCACGAACAATGAGACAGGAGAAAGAGAAATTAAGAAGTCGATCCCATTTACAATTGTACCCAAAACCATAAGGTACCTAGGAGTACACCTAACCAAAGAGGCCAAGGATCTGTACTCAGAAAACTATAGAACACTCATGAAAGATATTGAGGAAGACACAAAGAAATGGAAAAATATTACACGCTCATGAATTGGAAGAACAAATATTGTTAAAATGTCTATGCTACCTAGAGCAATCTACACATTCAATGCAATCTGATCAAAATACCATATTTACCCCATAGATACAAATATAGTGAAATGAAGGGCCATATGTATCCCAATGTTCATAGCAGCAATGTCCACAATCACCAAACTGTGGAAATATCCAAGATGCCTTTCAACAGACAAATGGATAAAGAAGATGTGGTCCATATATACAATGGATCATTACACAGCCATCAGAAAGGATGAATACCCAACTTTTATATCAACATGGATGGGTCTGGAGGAGATTATACTGAGTGAAATAAGTCAAGCAGAGAAAGTCAATTATCATATGGTTTCACTTACTTGTGGAGCATAAGAAATAACACGGAGGACATTAGGAAAAGGAAAAGAAAAGTGAATTGGGGTAAATCAGAGGGGGAGACGAAGCATGGGAGACTGTGGACTCTGAGAAACAAACTGAGGGTTTTGGAGGGGAGGGGTGTGGGGGAATGGGTGAGCCTAGTGGTGGGTATTAAGGAGGGCATGGATCATGAAGCATGGTGAGTGGAGCACTGGGTGTGATACATAAACAATGAACCTTGGAACAATGAAAAAATATAATAAAATAAAGATGTTAATAAAATAAAAATGTTACTTAAACCTGCACACACACACAAAATACCATCAACT
The DNA here is from genome assembly GCA_002007465.1 of Ailurus styani. Lineage (NCBI taxonomy): Eukaryota > Metazoa > Chordata > Mammalia > Carnivora > Ailuridae > Ailurus > Ailurus styani. The sequence continues at coordinate 698,539 of LNAC01000691.1, read as the reverse complement.
TTTTTCACACAACTGGAACAAATAATCCTAAAATATTTAAAACCAAATAGTGAAATAAACTAAAAAACCCAAATAGCGAAAGTAATGTTGAAAAAGAAAACCAAACCTGGTGGCATCACAATCTTGGACTTCAAACTCCGTTACAAAGCTGTAATCATCAAGTCAGTATGGTATCAGCACAAAACAGACACGTAGATTAATGACAGAAAATAGAGAACCCATAAATGAACTCTCAACTCTATGGCTAACTAACCTTTGAGAAAGCAGGAAAGAATATACGATGGAAAAAAAAAGAGATTCTCTTTAACAAATGGTGTTGGGAAAATTGGACAGCCACATACAGAAGAATGAAACTGGACCATTTCCTTATGCCATACACAAAAATAGACTCAAAATGGGTGAAAGACCTAAATGCGAGACAGGAAGCCATCAAAATCCTTGAGGAGAACACAGGCAGCAAGCTCTGTGCCATTGGCTGCAGCAACTTCTTGCTAGACATTTCTCCAAAGACAAGGGAAACAAAGGCAAAAATGAACTATTGGGACCTCATCAAGAGAAAAGCTTTTGCACAGCAAAGGAAAGAGTTGACAAAACCAAAAGACAACTGACAGAATGGGAAAAGATACTTGCAAATGACATATCAGTTAAAGGGCTAGTATCCAAAATCTAGAAAGAACCTACCAAACTCAACACCCAAAGAACAAATAATCCAATCAAGAAATGGGCAGAAGACATGAATGGACATTTCTATAAAGAAGACATACAGATGGCCAACAGACACATGAGAAAAATGCTCAACATCACTCATCATCAGAGAAGTACAAATCAAAACCACAATGAGATACCACCCCATACTAGTCAGAATGGCTAAAATTAACAAGTCAGGAAATGACAGATGTTGGCGAGGATGCAGAGAAAGGGGAACCCTCCTATACTGTTGGTGGGAATGCAAGCTGGTGCAGCCACTCTAGAAAACAGTATGGAGGTTCCTCAAAATTTGAAAATAGAGCCACTCTGTGACCTAGCAATTGCACTACTGGGTATTTACCCCAAAGATACAAATGTAGTGATCCAAAGGGACACCTGAACCCCGATGTTCATAGCTGTAATATCCACAATAGCCAAACAATGGAAAAAGTCCAGATGTCCTTTGACAGATGAATGGATAAAGAAAATGTGGTATATATGTGTGTGTGTGTATATATATATATATATACACACACACACACACATATATATATATATATATATATATATACACACACACAATGGATTATTATGCAGGCATCAAAAAATGAAATCTTGGAACTAGAGGGCATTCTGCTAAGTGAAATAAGTCAATCAGAGAAAGACAATTAGCATATGATCTCCCTCTTATGTAGAATTTAAGAAACAAAACAGGATCAAATGGGAAGAAAGGAAAAAATGAAACAAGACAAATCCAGAGAGAGAGACAAACCATATGAGACTCTTAATCATAGGAAACAAACTGAGGGTTGCTGGAGGGGAGGGGAATGGAGTAATGGGGTAACTGAGTGATGGACACTAAGGAGAGCATGTGATGTCATGAGCACTGAGTATTATATAAGACCAATGAATCACAAGCCTGTACCTTGAAACCAAGAATATAATATATGTTAATTAATTGATATTAAATAAAAAATGTGTTAAAATATTTAATGATCACTCATAGAAATAATTATAAGGACCAATGGACATTAGGCACCATTATACCACTTTGTCTATTTTTGTATCCCCACACCATATTTTAAAGTTATTAATAAATACGGACTTGACATAAGGAGTAATGGCCATTGCGAACATGCTATTCGTATAGGAAGATCTACAGATAAGACCAAGGATTGCCTTTCTATTTTAGGTTCAAAACAAAGAAAACCCTAAATACATCCAGAATAAAGGAGATTGACAAAGCAGCCTCTAAGGACTTCATTCTGAGAAATTACATAAAAGTTTTGAACACATCTAAGGAATTCCAACTGAAATCATTGGTTTCAGGTATTTGGAGATCACCAACTTAGCCCTCAATTCAATTCAGCTGACATGAAGTCACATAGACACTTAGCACCTTGTTCATACTTTCTCTATCTAGTAGGTTCCTATGGTTTGCAAATACTGCACATCCAGGGCCAGCCGCCTGCTATACTAATTGGCCCACCCTCCTGGTCCATAAAATTGGTGACTCTAACAACAACACACTCTCACCTCTCACTCAGATTCACCCAGTAGCCATCAGAGAGTGGTGCCCTTCTTTGAAAAACGATAAAGCCCTATCAAATTCTTCCTGTCTACTACATTGCCCCACATAACTGAAGTGGGAGTACTCCCTACTGACCTTCTGGAAAATGACACTTTCCTCAAGTCTCAAAAAGACACACACACAAAAAGTCACACATAGCTACTCCCAAACAAGCAGTTTCCAACTCTGTTTCAAATCTAAACTTCTAAGATTGTATTTCTAAGTCTTTCTTTTCACTGTTTTTTACCACTTTCCTACTATTAACCTTTTCTGTAGGTCCTGTTTGAACAGGACAAATCTTTCTCCACACGTGCCCATCTTGCTGGCATTAACATCAGCCCTCACACAGACTGTCCCTCTCTCCCTATAAAAACTCTTTCCAACATGTCTGTTCGACATGACTTTACTTCCAGAAACGGCTTGGTCACACCTACAGATAGGATCAGATCCTGCCAGTATGTTCCTCTTGCCCCAGTTCTCCCCTCAGTAATGTCCAGTGGCAGAACTCAGGGCCTAGAACTCTGCACTGGGAGAAATCCCAGTTAGAGAGGAGTGTAGGAGTAGTAGGTGGTGAGGTGGAGCCCAGGAGCAGAGTTTCTGCCTGAGGATGATTCCAGCTTGCCTTTTCTTTCCCCGCTGAACCCTGAGGTACAAAGAGTTAACTGGCCACATCCAAGGAAGTTCCCCCAGGATTTACAGGCCAGTTTGGTAAAGTCAGAGTCTGACACAAGAACTGCCGTCCAAGTCTCTTTCACCACAACAAAGTGAAAGTACAAGAGAGGTAACCCAAGTCAGCTCAGACAAAGTGCACTATCTGTGACATTTATGATTTGCTCCAATGTCATCCCCTTGATGTGTGACAACTGAACAGACAGACAGTGAAGAGTTTTATTCCTTCTACTGCTTTACTTTATTTGCAAAACACCTCACCTAATGCTATGACAGTAAGCAACACGACATGATTCTCCACTGGGAGCAGCCTTACTCCCAGCGTCCCGCCCATACAGCCCAGGTCATCGTGGAGCTATGACCATGGCACATTTTGCATTGTGGCCCTGCATCCAGCAGACCATGCCTCCTCCATCCCCTTGCCTCACTCGCTTTCCCCAACACACACACACACACGTTGCACACGCACTCCCTCCTCATCTGTCTCCTGGGTTCACATTCCCTCCCTCAAGGTCATGCACCTTGTAAGAGCTCTGAATTCTCTGATCCTCTCCTCTCCAATCCCCTGCTCCTTGCTATCATTCTCCTTGTCTCCTAGGAAACCTTCTGGACTTCCGTGTCTTCCTCCATCTTCCCTCCTTGGGTCATCGCCAGTCTCCCATCATCAGAGTCATGGGGTCTGGTCCAGTTGCCCTTGACCCACTCAGCTCACACACGTTCGCTGAGGAACTGCCCAGAGCACTGTGTCTCTCCGTCCTGCTGTCAGCCTCCTCTTCTCCGCTGTCAGGGAGCTCCCCCAGGCCAGGGCCCTGCCCCTCCCTCTGGGTCTCCCCTGGGTGCCCGGCACACACACAGAGGGTGGAGTGCAGGACTCACTTCTTCTGCTCACAGAGAGAAAGGAGGGGACTGAGAAAGAAACACAAGCAGTGACAGCATCTGAGCCTGCACTGTGAGCTTAGTGTGAGTGCAGCCTGCAGCTGGAGGGAATCCATGTCTAGGGGGCACTGCTTTCCTTATAAACCCCAGGGCGTGTGTGTGTGTGTGTGTGTGTGTGTGTGTGTGTGTGTGTGTGTGTGCATGAACCTGCCACACAGGGAGGGGAGAGGAGGCTGTGGGTCTGAAGCTCCAGGAGTGCAGGTCCTGTCTGGAGCGGAGAGTCCAGGGGGAGCTGGAATCTCAGACCCCGGCAGCTCCCAGCACACACGGGGCCATGACCACAGGGACAGAGGGCGGCCGGCGCGGCCACCGCAGGATGGATGCAGGTTGGACTTTGGGCAATGCCTCCTTCCTCTCTGGGTGTGAGTTTGCTCATTCACATGGATTCCTGTGTCCTGTGCTTCAATCCAGTCCCAATCCTCCCTTCTTGTCCACACTTACAGCATCTCCTGTGTTCAGAGCTTAGACCGTAATTTAGGCTGAACTATATGGAATTCCTCATAGTTGATTTTTGCTTACTCAGTCTTCTCCTTTAGTTTTTGTCTTTTCTAAACATTTTTTTGCTCCGGGCTAAGGGTCCAGGGGAGCAGAGTGAGGAAGGGCAGACACGAAGAGCTCACAGTTACTGAGTGCACACCGGGTGCCACTGATGCCCCCTGCAGCCCCGTGAAGGATTTCCTGCAGCCCTGACAGGTATTCCCCACCTGCTAGGTGAGTGAGTCCAGGTGAAGAGGTTGCAGGGGGTGGTGGGGAACAGGCCTGGGATCCAAATCAGCCCTGACTTCCTGCTTCCGCACTGCCCCTCACGACCAGGGAAGTCCTGGCAGAGCCTGGGAGCCAGAAGGCCATGCCTGCAGCTCTGGGGCAGGGAGGGAGGGGAGGAAACAGGCCCCACTGGAACTCTGGCGGGGGCAGAAGAGCCCCATGGAAGGGGTGGGGTCAAAGCCCAGGGAGCACACCTGTAACCCAGCTGGAGAAGGGCCAGTGCAAGACAGAACCTGGCAGAAGCACAGGCAGGGCAGGGAGGAGGCTGAGAGGTGGCAGCAGCCAAGGGCAGAGCCTGGGAGGGCAGAAGGAGGGTCTGCAGGGGGGAGGCCAAGGCGGGTGTGGACAGAGCAGAAGGCAATGATGTGGAGGAACCAGGCTGCCCAGTCTAGGGAGCAGGGAGGGAGAGATAACAGGGGCACGGAGAGGAGAGATAAAGTCCAGGGGAAAGGATGGAAAGCAGGAGGGAGGGAGGGAGCCTGTGGAGGAGATGTGGCCTGAGGCAAACAGAGGATCCAGGGTTAGAGGCAGGTTGCACAGAGAGGGGGAGATGGAGTCAGGCCCAAAGGGGGGTGGGAGTGGCAGTACTGGGAAGGAGTGAAGGTAGGGGCACACACACACACAGCAGGCAAATACACACACACACACACACACACACTCACACTCACACATTACCCAAGTTAAAGGAGCAATTCTCCTGTGTCCCAGTGACTGTCCCCAGCACANTCCCAGTGAGCGTCCCCAGCGCCGTCCCCTCACCCCCTGGCAGGCATCTGGAGGCATGGAAGGCAGGGCCCCAGGGATCAGAGGAGGGGAAGGGACAGGGAGGTCATGAGCCAGGGAGTGTGTGTCCTTCTGTGCCTGTGAGGGCACCTGCTCCGAGGAGCAGCCTGTGCCTGCAGGACCGGATGACTGACCGCTGGCCCTCAGGCGCCTCACGCGGGTCCCCCTGCAGGGAGAGTCTGCACGTGGTTCACAGGGGTTCTGGTCTCTGTGGGCAGAGCACTTTGTCATTTTGCTGTTTGCCTCCTTGTCAGGACCTCAGCGGGGGCAGATGGAGCCAGAGCAGGGAGAGAGAGAGCAGGGGAAGCTTGGGCAGCTGGGGCTCCCGCAGGCCCCACCTGCACACACGGACACAGACACACACACACACACACACACACACACACACACACACACACACACACACACACACACACCCTTGCATACATGCTGCCTTCCACCTATGCATCCAAAGAGAATACGCAAAAGCAACTGAGACACCATTCACTCATGAGCACACGGAGACACACAAATGCACACAGGCGCTCAGATAGACCAACATGCCTTCACCCACACAGATGGACACACAACAGCCTGGGGCACAAAGCCCCCTGGATGTACATCTCACACCCCTCAACACACACACACACACACACACACACACACACACACACACGACATGCTCACTTGAGCACGCACTTCTCCAGACACCTGTGCACACACACATCACCGCCGATCACATCTCAGGGCTCCCTCCAGGGGCCTCAGGTCCAATCCCAGCAACTTCAGAACCCCCAGCCTGGCTGGGAACATCTGCCTCCCTCCACTGCCCTTCACGCTGGCGCCCCAATCCAGCTGCTGATTCCAGCCCAGCTCAGCTGTCTCCTGCCTGCTTGGGGTTGGCTCATCCTCCTCCCAAAGCAACAGAGAGAGGTTCTCCTCCTCCATCCCTGCCCTGCTGGGTTTCTCCTTCTCCACCCCCTCATGACTTCCTTCCTCCAGGCAGCCTTCCCTGATGAATACACTGGCTCTGATTCTGAATTCACCCTGGTCCTATGCACTTGTGGGTGTGTGCTGGGTACATGTGTCCCTCCCTTACCCCCTTGTTGTACCTGTAACTCTTCCTTGCACACAGGAAGCTCTCCATAAAGTCACTGACTCCTACTGCACCAGGTCTCCCCCAAAAAGCCCCTAAATCAGTGGAACTCAATTCCTTCCAATATTCCTTCCCACCCCCAACCCCACTGACTCACCCTCAGCCCCTCAGTATCTGCCCCCAGAACAGTGTCCCCTGCCAAGCCTTCCCAGAACCTCAGTGATCGTGGGACCCCAGCTCCAATCCCAGTCATCCCACCCCTCCTCCTTCCTTATTACCTGCTGTCCCTCCCTCGTCCTCTCCCCCCTCCTTGCCCATCCAATACCGCTTGGCCCCTGGGTGTCTCTCTAAAGGCAGGCAGTCACTAATGAGCCCTGAGCACTAGAAGGGGAGGGCCAAGGGCAGCCTGGCAGGGGGAGGGGATTCCAGGGCTGGAGCTAAGGAGTCCTGCCAGCATCTGTCACACAGGCCATCTCCCTCCAGGTCCCTGTGTGCTTCCCCATGGCTCCTGCCAATCCATCTCCTCTGAGGCTGATGGACTGAGCTCAGCTGCAAATTCACAGAAGTCTAGACTCACAATGCCTGCTCTGCTCCAGACCCATTGTCTCCTGGGATGTCATACCCCTGTTGCTTTCTTTGAAAACTCCAGATGACCCTGGGAGCTGAGGTTGTAGGTGGAGCCCAAGGGGAAGAAAGATTGCTCTCTGCTCAATATCTTCATCTCAACCCTTTGTCTCCACTGCACATCCCCCAAATCACAACTTAACACTTCGGGCAATGGCAAAGAGGGTGAAATCTCAGGAAGACTGTCCCAGAATTAAGGAGGTCCCGAGTGCCTCCAGAAACCAGGGGATTTGGGGGGAAAGATGAGGTCGGAGGACCACAGAATGCTTCTTGTGGTACTGGCAATTTCCACCAGGGGAAGAGGCTATGAGGGGAACCTTCTCAGCAGGGACTTGCGAAGGGCTCAGCGGCCACGAGAGGGCGGCAGAGAGCAGCACTCCCTGCAGAGCCAGCCTGGGGCCCTGGGAGCTGAGACAGGGCTGGGCTGCCCAGGCTGGGGGGTCTGGGGCTCCTACAAGAACCCAGGAATTTCCGAACACAGGAATTCCCTCCCGCCGCCCTTCCCACTGGTGTCCCTTACTCCCTTCGGTCCCTGAAATGCCATCCCCTGCTCCAGCCCCTTCCCTTTTCTGGTCCCCAGCCCTGGGGCTGCTGGCACACAAGGGCCACCTGGCTTCTCCTTTATGGTTGGACAGCAGGTGACATCCCAGCTCCCAGAGGTGATGACTCACAGGGGCCCAGCCGAGAACTAGAGCCAGAGCTGGAACCACGTGTTTTTGATTCCCAGTCCAGGGTCTTTCCATGGGTGCTGACCTCGGCTCCTAAAAGAAAGCATACTTCGTAGGCCCCAGTGGGAAACGGGCTCACAGCCCTCGGTTTAAGCACCCATGTCAGAGCTCCCCTTCCCCACGTGACATATGCTTCCACACAGAACTGGGGCCCAGAGGACTGTCAACCACGGAGCACAGACATGTCGGCCACACACACCAGGCTGTGCATATCCCACCCTCAGCACACACCCCTCTGCCCCTCAGAGCCCCACAGCCCTGTCCCTCTCCTCCTACCTCCTGAGCTCCAAGAGGAACTTCTCCTCATTCATCAGTTGCTCTTTGCCCTGTGTTTCCAGAGGCTCCTCCCAGCTGCAGACAGGGAAGCCCCTTCCTGTTCTAATCTTCTCCGTCCTACCACAGCCCCTGTCTCCAGTTCCCCTGGCTCTGTCTGGGGTCACAGGGGAAACAGAGGGAAACTGGTGGTCTCTGAGCTCTCTTCTCTGAATCTGCCCTGCTGATCATCGCCCTCCTGCCCAGGAAGGTCTGACCATCTGTGACCCACCAGGCTTTACCCCACATGCTCTCAGGGTCCCTGCACTCTGGACCACTTCCCATCCAGAAGGAACTCCTTCCGTGCTGGGGGGGGGCGGTGCTGGGCTCATCCTCATAGAGCAGGAAGTGCCACAAGTGGATCTGAGTTAGACTCCGTCAGAACTTCCCAGCACAAGGGGTCTGACCCCCTCAGCTGCTGTGACGTTCAGTGAGAATGCACGCATGGCCTCACCAGACACCCACAGGAGACAAGGACTTGTTCTGGACCTGTCTGGGTAGGACCAACTAGAGACAGCGGTTTTCAGTGTGACTCTGGTCATGCCAGCCTCAGCAGGGGGCACACAGGGACTCCTGGGGACCTGAACCCTCCACTGTCTGGCCTCCCTCCCACCCTGGTCCCTCTCTTTATGGCCCTCCCTGGTCACAGCAGGCCCTCTGAGCTCCTCCAGTGCAGCCCTGAGAGCAACCTCAGGACCCAGTCTCCACCGAGCCTCTGACCCTGGACACTGATGCCATCCTCCTGGCAGACACCCACTGCTCAGGCTCCCCACCCCCCACACCCCAATACTAACAGCCTTCCTCTCCTGACCTCCGTCCTATCCCCACCCCACAGCACAGCCTGGAACCTGCTGGCAATGTGCACAAATCAAATACATCTGCCACTATGGGTATTCAGGCTCCGCTGGGGCAGCACACACACACAAACACATACACACACACACACACACACATGCTCACACTCACACTCATACATACACACAGACGCATACCCTCAAATTACACACATATACACACCTGTGCATCACAAACATTCACACGTGTATGCCACACAAAGACACATACTCACAGACTCAGCTGTTAACAGACAGGCATGCACACCCAGACTTACTCACTCTCACACATTCATCAAACACACTTGTGCACACTTACACACCACTCTAGTCCTTTCTTCTAAGGACCCAGAGACTAGTCCTCTAGATCCTAGAGATCTAAAATGTCAGGAGCAAAGCAGGGAAACCCATAGGAAAGCTATTTCTAGATTCCTGGCCCACACTGGAGCTCTCTGCTCTCTCCCCCTTCCTGCCACCAGGGCCTCTAGGACTGTGAACCACACCCTGGAAGTGCAACCTGCAGAGATAACTCAGTCCTTCACACAAAAAGCACTTTACAGCACCTACCTGCCACCCCCCCACACCCTACACCCACCCCAGCCCTGCAGCTGAGGCAGACACATAACGGACTAAGACCTTCCGCCCAGTGGTGTGGGGGGAAGAGCAAGAGCTCAGGAGCCAAGAACCTGAGTTCAAATCCTGTCTTCGCCTCTTCATATGTTGTGTTACCTTGGGCCCTTGACATAACCTCTCTGAGCCTCAGTTTCATCACCTGTAAGGTGGAATTATTAAAACTTACCTAATACCTCTGTGAAGATTAAGACAGGTGAAGTTTCCACCAGCAACGTGTCCACCCATGGAAAGGCACCCCACTCCATTCCCCAGCCCCTGTGGTGAGCATCTCCCCAACACCCTCCCAGGGCTGCTGTCCCTGAAACAGAAACCCCTTCTTCTTCAGCCTCAGTTGCACTCACCTAGGAATACATGATCTCTGACTCGGCCAGCTCTGTCTGACTCCCCCGCTCCTGGCCCTCACTCCTCACCACTCGTGGTCCCTAGTGCCTCTTGCCCCTTTGCAGGTAGCCTTTCCCTAATAACTTTTAGTGCAGCTGGTGGTGGTGAAAAAGATTGGGATGGAGCACTGGGCCCTCACATCAGATGGATATGAAGGGTTAATCAGCCCCAAGGAGCTGTCCTGCAGCTATGGACAGCTATGGACAGACAATGTGGGACACACTTATACGACAGGACTTGCTGTGCTAAGCAGTCAAGGGAGAGATTGTGTCACCCACGAATACTAAACAACCCTTTCAAAGAAACCCCACTAGATTCTGTGCTCAGACTGGGAAGCAGCCCAGTGTCTCTGACCCATATGGGCACCCCCACAGGTGCCTTGGGTCAAGGGGAGCTGGGATCTAACCCTTACCCCTACTGCTCAGGTGGCCTCCTCAGCTCCCCTCCAGAGTCAGGCCTTAGCCTGAGCAGAAAGTGGCTCCAAGGTCTTACCTCACCTTCCTGGGACCCTCCAAGGGCCCACAAACACCCTTGTTGTCCCTGCCACAACCTTTACTCCCTACATCCTCCCAGGCTCTGACTGCTGGGGCACTGCTGTCTGCTTCCCCTCCTCCCAGTGGGATCCTCCTCCAGTCCTCCTTCCACACAACTGGTTGCCCTGACCATCTCTGAGTTTCCATCTGCCATTGCCCATCCTGGTGCCTCCACCTCACCTCCCCTTGGTGGTGACCCAATTCCTCATCCACCCTCCATCCCTCTGACCCCTCCCCTGACCACCTCCCACTCTGATTCCTGTCACCTGGAGGACCTTCTACCTTCCCCAGCCTGCCTCCCTCCCCTCCTGATTCACCTCCCCAGACAAGCCCTCCTCCTAGTGGGCTCCACCTTCCCATTACCTCCATCTCTCCACCTGGCTACATCCCACAACTTTGCCCCATTTATAGTATTTCTACATCTGCTTTCACACCTCTCCCACCCTCCAGAATCTAGGGAGTAGAGCAGGGCTCAGAGCTCAGTGAAAGGGAGGACATTTGCCCCATGCTCGCTCCTCCTGACCTCTGCCTGCAGACCAAGTCCAGTCAGGTGTTAAGGAGAACTGAAGAGACATCTCTCCATCAGCAAAGTGATGGGCAGGGTGTGCAGAGGAAAAGTAACCAGAGGAAAACCTCTGGTACTTCATTTCCACCTGAGGAAGCCCCACGCACTATGGCAAGCACAGCCCCCTCTTGAATGGCATGGGGGTAGGGCCAGGCCTCCCACAGCTAGTCTCTGCCCCAAGTCCAGTGGGACCCTTGGCAGCCCTGGGACCTCAAAATGGCCTGATGACCTGTTCACCCCAAATCCACTCCATCTCAGGAGTGGACTGAAGTAAAAGGTGACCGTTCCCTGTCAGGTCATCCCACCATTTTGGCTTTCACTACAGCTGAAGGGAGAATCCCCCTCACTCCCAGCTCGGGTTTGTGGGAGAGAAAGGACTCTGCACACCCTCCACCTCTTTTCTCCCTGCAGACCACTGACACCTGAGAGCCAGGGCAGAGGGCACGTGGTTAGCAATGACCCTGTGTATGTGGAAGGGGACGCGCGCCTCCACGTGGAAGCCCAAGATCCCCCAGAGTCTCACCTCATTTTCTGCCTGTTTGCTCTATGTGGTCTCCCTCCCCCTGCCACAGCTTGCTGAAGCCCAGCACTCCTGGGGAGAGGACCACACTCTCTGGGTCCCTTTCATGCTGTCCTTCCCTCTATCAGGCCCAGGATTTCTGCTTCGGAAAACAAGCACCGCTGTCTGCTCCCGGGATGTTCTTCCTCTCCTCTCGCTTTAATTCTTCTTGCTGCTGTAAGTAATCATACTGTCCGGGAAAATTGTGGGGCTCTCTCCCAACCTTCCCCTTCTCCCTACTTCTTCAGCTTCTCCATGGTTTGTCCCAAATACCTAGGTTCCAGATCCCAGTCTTCAGAGGAGACTTCTGGTCTGGAGGGTCAACCCGGGGACTGAGGAGTCTGAGTATCTGCCTGGGCTTCAAAGGGAAGGCAGTGGTTCCTGGGGTACGAATGGCCAGAGAACACTTTGGAGCTCTGTGCACACAGCAGGTGTGTAATAAGTGTGAAATGGCCCACTGAGGAGCTGGGCTTAGGTTGGTGAGGGAGGGTAGAGGGGAAGGGTTGAGGGTGGACTGGTCTGAAATGTCTGCTCCCCATTCTCTTCCCTTCCCCTCTGGGCCACCTGGAGAGAATGTGCTCTAAGACTGACCCTCAGCCTGGAGCCCTCCCTAGGCTTAGGGGGTGTCCTTCTCTCCATCCATCTCCACCCAGCCCAGCTCAGGACACCAGGACACCCACCCCCAAGAGCCCACCCACTGTGTACCCACCCCACCAACCCCACATACCCTGTCTTCAGCTGGGGCTCCCAGATCTTGGATGCCTCACCTTGCACATCAGCCTGAATGCCCCCATTCTGGCAGGATCTTAGGTGACCTCTTGAAGCTCCTGAGACCCTCCAGTCAAACTAGTAGTCTCTTAGCTTTAGCCATCACCCTGAGCGCACTTGATGATTAACTATTCTTTCTTAGTATACCTATAGTATACACACCCAAAACACGTTATCCCAACAGGAAGCAGGGTCAAGAAAGTGTCAGTGGGTGTAAAAGCCTCAGGTACCAGTCTCAGATGTTGCTACTGGGAAGGATTTCTTGATTTTGGACATCATTTGATATTAAACTTCTGTTCATCATGAGAGAGTGAAATGAAGGATCAGTAAAATTTAATATAAAATTGCAGATCTGGATGCTTTGAATACAGAAAACAGGAGCCAGGACCTGGTTCCCAACTCAGGGTCCATTTATGCCCAATTCTCTTCTACCTGATCTTATTGAAGGGGCGATGGTTCAAATGAGAGAATGTCTCCAATATGCCTCCATCTATATAAATTTCATCTCCTCTTTCCCTCCACTGACTTCTTTAGTAAGATGAAAGGATTTCTAATCTCCGTTACCCAGAGGAGAACAAAGCACAGAAAAGCACATACTATACAAATTAACATAGGTAATTTGCATACCTGGGGGAAAGAAGAAACTTCTCCTCCTTCCATCGTCATAGTCAATTTTCCTAGATCTTCTGACACTCAATGTCAGTAAGTATCTATATTTCCTCCTCTGGACAAGAGTGTCAGATGTAAAGTAAAGTTAGTCATAAAAATTCCTCATAAAACATTCTCCCAAGCACTGGCTCTGGAAGGTGAGGGAGGGTTTCCTGGGCTGTGTCTGCCTTCGAACCACATGCAGGTCCTCCTGCCTCCTGCTTCCAGGAGCTTTGCTTCAGGTGTTCTAAAGAAGGAAACTGAGATGGTCAACTCCTCTTACCATCGTTGTTTCTATCAGAGCTCATTGCTTTTTTACGAAATTGGTTCCACAAATGACCAGTTGCGCACAGTCTCTACTCTAGATTCCTTAATTAGTATATTTTTTAATTCCCCTGTTTCTGGGGTGGCTCAAATAGAGGGTCTCATTCGGATGTGAAGAACTAACAAAATGGCTTCTCCAAGTACCTTCCCTGAGGGGGTTCTAGGGGAGAGGATGTGGTTATGTGGGTGATGTAAATATAACTGCAGCTGTGTATTAGGTTAGAGGGTACAAAACAGGTAGGGATTTCCTTGCAGCTGCTGTTTCTCTTTCTCTGTGAACCTCTTCTGATTGTAGCAGATGTATAGGTCTCCACGGCAGCACAGCGTCTTAGCCATGAAGTTCCCAGAAGGAAACTCATTAAGGTTTCCTTGAGAAGTGATGAAAAATAAATATCAGGGTTTGGTAGAAACACACCAACCATGGCCAGGGGTGGAAGGTTCCTGTTTCCTTAGTCCTCCTGGATGAACTCCTTCAGGGTTTGTGTACCTGCGCACACACACCCACACACTTAAAAAGTCTAAAAAACATGCCCATATTTGTATACATACTGAGAGAAACATACCCCACTCCTTGATGCATATTTCTTGGTACTCAAATTCAAACACGTATGTCCAGATAGTAGACAAACACTCATGACTAGCAATGAGGTGCTTTGTGAATATATGTTCCCAGCCTCGTCCCTTTTCCCAGCTCCTGACTACAGGGCGTGTCCAGTGAAGATGAAGGAGAGAGTGTCTGAGTTTGAGCTGCATGTGTCACTGAGCTGTATGTGTCTCTGACTACATGCCGCAAACACATAGAAATAGTTTATTCGTTATTCGCTATTGGGAATTATCCACTGTCTTTCAATTACCTCTGTGCCATCAAGTTTCAGTGACCCTCTAATCCTTCCTGAGCCACTACTCCCTGCAGAGTATAGCTCAGGGGTTGCAGGCATGAGATTTTGATCAAACTTGGTACAAATCTGAGCTTCACTACTCACCCTGTACAAATGACTTAACCTCTCCGAGCCTTAGTTTCAAATTTTGTAGAATGAGCACAATAATGACCTCATTCAACTTTGTATACATAGCTGATTATGTAAAGTGTTCGAAGTACTCAGCAAATAGTAGCTATATAATCATCATCATCATTGTGGAGCTGTGGACGTAGGAAGTAATACATAAGAGAGATGTTCCCTTCCCTTAGGAGGTTTTAAAATCTCTTGTGACGGGGCACCTGGCTGGCTCAGTGGGTTAAGCCTCTGCCTTTGGCTCAGGTCATGATCTCAGGGTCCTGGGATCGAGTCCTGCATTGGGCTCCCTGGTCAGTGGGGATCCTGCTTCTCTCTGCCTGCCTTTCTGCCTCCTTGTGATCTCTCTTTCTGCCAAATAAATAAAATATTTTTTAAAAATAAATAAAATAAATAAAATCTCCTATGACAAGATAAATACACTGAGAGAGGAAGGACCTGTAAACCTAAAACTCTATTTGAGTCCTAATGTCCAATATATTCTTTAGGAGATTTAGGAGAACAGATAGCAGATTTCAGTGCTCTAATAAGATTGTGTTTTTTCTTATGTCACTCATCATCCCCATGCCTCACCACCTTACATACACCACACATCCACCCCAGCCTCTCATTTAGGAAGTTGACTGGAGAATAACAAAGATTTTGAGAGTTCATTTTCTACATTTCCTATTTCTGGGCAGGAGCCCATCTTAGGCATTCCACACCCAAGTGAGACCACCATGTGCATGGCCACAGAGCCTGTGCCCTCCCATCTCCCCCGTCATCCTCTGACCTCAGAAAATTCTTTGTCACGTTCAATCGTCATCTATTTTCCTTTGATATTGGCCTCTATTTATCACCTATTCTTATCAGGGATGAGGTCACAAACCCTCAAGGGTCCAAGAAAATTCTCAAATGCCCACCTGGCAACATCATTCCATTGCCTATCAGTACAGGTCTCTGGAATTATAGGTCTCGTATACTTTGTTATTAACCCATTAAAAACATCAGAAGATCCCTTAAAAACCATTAATTTGGTCCCTACTAGGGTCTAACCCCTTATATAGTCATCTGGTCTCTCCTGAGAGCATTTGAAAGTTGAAAGCATCCTAATTTCCAGGACAGATAGTTAAGAACTCCTATTTCATTTGTATTTATCTTCTGTCATAAGAGATTTTAAAACCTCCATAGCCTCCTCAATTAGTATCATCAGATTATCCACCCACTTGATTAAGGGAGAGTGCAACACAGAGTCAGGGCATGACTAATATGATCTCCCTGGGCTCTTTCAGGCCATCATATGAAGGAGGGATAAAGGAATTGGCAGCAGTCCTCACTCACCCAATGTTTGTCCCAGGGCAACTTCCTTACCCACAATGGACAGAGTGCTGAACCCTACCTTAGTGATGGCATGGGAGGCCTGGAAACATGAAGGTAGTCAAACCCCACACTTCTCCCTCTTCCCCAAATTCAATTCCCCAACCGAGGCCGCTCCTCTTATGCTCCCAATTCCAAAGTTTTCACACCTGCCATAGTGCTCATCTGAGGCCAGACACCTGTCATGGATCATCTCAGGCCAATGTTTCTCAAACCTGAAAGACCATACAAATCACTTGTTAAAAGTGCCTGTTAGATGTTGGCGAGGTTGCAAAGAAAGGGGAACCCTCGTACACTGTTGGTGGGAATGCAAGTTGGTGCAGCCACTCTGGAAAACAGTATGGAGATTCCTCAAAAACTTGAAAATGGAGCTACCCTACAACCCAGCAATCGCACTACTGGGTATTTACCCTAAAGACACAAAGGTAGTGATCCTCAGGGGCACGTGCACCCGAATGTTTATAGCAGCAATGTCCACAATAGCCAAACTATGGAAAGAACCTAGATGTCCATCAACAGATGAATGGATAAAGAAGATGTGGTATATATATACAATGGAATACTATGCAGCTATCAAAAGAAATGAAATCTTGCCGTTTGCAACGACATGGATGGAACTGGAGGGTATTATGCTGAGTGAAATAAGTTAATCAGAGAAAGACAATTATCATATGATCTCTCTGATATGAGGAATTTGAGGGACAGGGCAGGGGGTCTTCGGGGTAGGGAGGGAAAAATAATGAAACAAGATGGGATTGGGAAAGAGACAAACCATAAGAGACTCCTAATCTCACAAAACAAACTGAGGGTTACTGGGGGGTGGGAGGGTAGGGATCGGGTGGATGGGTTATGGACATTGGGGAGGGTTTGTGCTTTGGTGAATGCTGTGAAAGGTGTAAGCCTGATGATTCACAGACCTGTACCCCTTGGGCAAAGAATAAAAATAAAATTTAAAAATAATAATAAATAAATAAATAAAAATTTTTTAAAAAGTGCCTGTTAAAAATGCAGATTCTGATTCAGCACATCTGCATGGGGACAGAAGATTCTGTATTACAAAGACATTCCCAGGTGATACCTATGCTGCTGGTTCCATGGACCACACTCTGAAAATCAGGATTTACATGACCGTAGCAGTGTTACAGCTGTCTTCCAGGAGAAGTCTATCTGTCCACATCCTTCTGTCTATCCTCCGGTTGGCAACGAGAATCATCTCTCATCCCTTCGGATTCAGAACTCTCACTCCATGGCACAATACACAATACAGTCCTGTTTCATAAATTACCTTCAAATGTGAAAAAACATCCCTCACAAGAGTTTCATACATTCGTGACTCTTAAAATTCCATGTGCCTAGAATTATTGCTCCATGTCTTTTCCAACTCACTTGTCTTTTATTTCACAAATTGCTCCATAGGCCTCTTCCTCTAAGAAGTGTCTCTTGACCAATACCTCTTTCTCTGTCCATACTCATACCTTCCCTTCCAGAGTAATGATGTCTCAATCTATACTCAGTTCTTTATTCCTTGTATTTCAGTCTGTTTTTCTCTCCATGTAGGGCAATAATTCTCTCTCCCCAAAGAATTGTAGATGTTCTCACAAGGTTTTTGCATCAGTCCCTCAAAGAAGCAGCTAAAGGAGTAAGTGTGTGTATGGGTAATCTTGCCTCTGGCAGGCTTCCCTGGAGTCACCTACATCCTTTGGGAAGATGAGAAATTCAGCAAGGAAGAAAGTATCTTCCCTCCCTCCTTCCCAGGTCAGGCCCCATGCATAAATACAACAGAAAAACACTGGCCCTCCTATACCAAAGCATAAAACTGACTGCATCAAGGAGGATGCCTCTTGTGCCCTCACTGGAGCCAGACTCATCTTCAGGGATCCCCTGGAATCAGGTAGAACTGGTTGGGTCTTTTATCAATTTCACTCCTTCTAGCACCTTCCCACATCCCATGGGAAGAGCTGGAGCTGGACCAGAGGAGGTCATGTCATGCATTCTCCTGCCCCAGGACTCTATTTTCCATGTTGCTCTTTGAATGAACAACACTGTTCTTACTGTTGGATCTAGAGAAAATGTAGAACCCAATCCTGGCCCTGAGCAATATTCCACTATGATGGAATAGACAAGACAGACACCAGAACTCAGGCATAGCCGCACAATGGCAAAACTACAGGTGCCTAGGCACAGTTCTAGTTGCTGGGTATAGACAGTTCTGGATGGAGAGAAATGTTGTTTGTCAAGGAAGTCTCCCAGAAGATAGTTTTAAAGAAGTAGCACAGTGCTAGCCTGAAGGAAAGGAGAATTTTCTGTACCAATGAAATGTATAAGACTCAATTCAATTTAACATGGATTTATTAAATGTTCATTGTGTGCCTGGCCCCCTGCTGGATGCTCTGGGGAGTGAACAAGATCCACTCCTTACCCAAGATCTATAATGAGAAACAACAATAACAACAAAAATAAAGGCACACAGGTTTATTGAGGCACAACTGACATACAAAAGTATAAAATATTTAAATTGTACAGTGTTAATTTGATATACATGTAATTGTGAAATGATTCGTTATGATTTGACCACTACGAAAGCATTAATGATGGTATTTTAATCTACATGGTGCATTAAATGAAGGTGAGTCTACAAAGGGTGACTTTGATTCCCTCTCTTCATCTTTACACGTGAAGAGGCTTCAGCTGCAGCTTTGGTTTTCACAGTGTGGTCCCCAGACCAACAGCATCAGAATGACCTGGGAACTCGTTAGAAGTGCAAAGCTCTGGGCCCGCCTCAGACCTGAATTCCAAACACAGGGAACAGGGGTCCAGCAATCTGTTTTCACAAGCCCTCCAGGTGTCATGTCACCCCCTGAGGTTGGAGCACCACTGAGCAGAGTACTATTCCTGGCCAGTCTCCACAGGACCCTCTCTCACTGGGACCTTGATTAGTGAAGTGAAGACATAACACTGAGCATACCCGGTTAGCTTCTTCCAGTGCTTTGTTGGTTTTCTTTTTTGTCCAGAACAAACCTGCCCACTGGACACATGCAATCCAATCTGCTCATACAGGAGAAAACCTAATAAAAGCAATCACCCTCCTGTGGTGGCAGGAGAGAGACACTCGGCACTACTTGTGATGAGTAATTCTGCTTAATTTAGTGATCTGGGATTAGCAAACCAATTAGGCTGCAGATCTAAAGCTGATGGTTTAATCATCTGTCTCTATGTCATGATTATCACTAGGTTCCAAACACAGGAGGGGGAAATGGGGTGTTATTTATTGGACCTCTACAGCTCCAACAATGTGTTGTAGTGTAAAATGGGCAAGATGTGGATACAGATCACCTGCAGTAGAGAGACCTAGTTAAGAGAATAACAGGACAGAAGAACCAGAGCAAATCCTAGAAATTTTTAAGGAAATGTAACTTGAGAAAGGGAACAGTGGTGACCTCTCCTGTTACAGATAAATAAGCAGAGCATAGAAGGAACTAAGCTGTTTGTTCAAGGTCATGTTGCTGGTTAGTGGTAAAAACTAGACAAGAACCCAGGACACTTGGCTCTCATATGTGCCCTTTCTGAGCAGGTGGACCAAAGCAGACACCAGCAGAGAAACTTTAAAGTCCAAGAATGCAGATGTCACTAGAGAAGTACCAACCCAGGGATTTTCAGCATGGGCAGTGGGCTCAAAGCCAAAGTGCTCTGTACTCAGGGGAAAGCTCTGGCTCCAATCCACCTGTGCATGCTCTGTTGTCCCCTCACACAGCCAAGGCTCAAGCTATACAGGCTGCTCAGTGTGCTCTGAACACTGCTTCATTTTCCTGTGCTTTTCCTCCTGGTCTTCTCTCTGCCTACACTCTCTCACTGTCGCCTACCTGTGGCAAATCATATCCCTGAAAAGAGTCAACTCAGGTGCCATTCCTGTACAATGTCTTTGCTGTTTTCACTAATCAATCCTCACCCCGTGCCAGCCAGAAATGATCATCCCCCACTCTGAATTCCCAAGACACTATATTTGTATATTACTTATGACATCACTTTCTACTTTGTGTTATAGCTAGGCTTTACCCCTTATGTTAGAATATCAGCTTCTTAAGTGCAGGGGTCATTTTTCATATTTTTGGTTGTTTTCCTAGTTTCTTTTTTTTCCTTTTTTTTTTTTACTGAAGTATATGAACATATATGTTGTTATGTTACCCTCAGGTGTACAATGGAATGAGTCAACAATTCCACACATTTCTCAGTGCTCATTAAGATTAGTGTACTCTTAATCTCTTTATTTAAATAATCTATTCCCCTACCTATCACCCCTTTGACAACTACCAGTTGGTTCCCTGTATTTAGGAGCCTCAGGTGGATTTCTTTGTTTGTCTCAATTTTTTTCTTTTCAATTTTTTTAGTTCATAAATTCTATATAAGACTGAACCATACAGCATTTGTTTTCTCAGACAGACATACTTCAATTAGCATTATACCCATCCAGTCCATCCATGTTGTTACAAATGGCAAGATTCCATTCTTCTTTATGGCTGAGTAATAGTCCATTGTATACACATATATACCCCATCTTCTTTATCTATTTATCTATTAATGGATACTAGGGTTGCTTCCATATCCTGACAATTGTAAATAATGCTGCAATAAACATAGGGGTGCATATGTCTTTTCAAATTCGTGTAACTAAATGCTTTTGCACAGAAAAGGAAACCATCAACAACAAAAAAGGCATTCTACTGAATGGGAGGTGATATCTGCAAATGGTATATCAATAAAGAGTTAATACTCAAAATACACAAAGAACTTATACAACTCAGTACAAAAAATATCTAATTTTAAAAATGGGCAGAGGACCTGAATAGATATTTTTCCAAAGAAGACATACAGATGGCCAATTGACACATGAAATGATGCTTAGCCTCACTAATCATCAGGGAAATACAAATTAAAACTGCAATCAGATATCACTTTATACCTGTCAGGACAGCTAAAATAAAAAGACAAGAAAAACAAGTGTTGCCAAAGATTTGGAGAAAAAGGAACCCCTCATGCCCTGTTGGTGGGAATATCAATTGGTTCAACCACTATGGAAAACCGTATTGATGTTCCTCAAAAAATTTAAAACAGCACTACCATATGATCCAATAATTCTGCTACTGGATATTTTGTTAAGTGATCTCTACAGCCAATATGGGGCTCAAACTCACCAGCCTGAGAGCAAGAGTCACGATCTACTAATTCTGCCAACAAAAGGCAGAATTCATTAGTGCATACTTAATTAAATAAAAGGAAAACACTTTTTCAAGTTTCTTTTAATATGAATTTTATAAAAGCCATTAAGCAACTATAGACACAACTGAAAAGTAGAAAGTAAAAAAAAAGTAGAAAGTGAAAAGACACATCCTTCACTCTACCATAAATGTAGAGCTCTATTAGTGTTCTCCCACCAATATCTCATAGAGCCCTAGATTTCTATGTGGTCAATCATACTCCCATTATTGTGTAGGGGACCAGACTGCATTCAGGTGTGATGATGTCAAACCAATATGTACTGGCACTGTTGAGTTCAAGGTCTACAATTTTGGCCCTTAAGGCTGTGGTGGATCCCAGAGCTGAAGTAGATAGCAAACCCAATGAGCATCCAGACACCAAACCGGGCCCAGGTGGCAGCTGTCATCTGCATCATAAGATAAACATTCACAAAGATGCTCAGGAGTGGGAGGAGAGGCACAGCAGGGACCTTAAAGGGAAGGGGAGTGGGGTTCTGGGGTTGTCTCCAGATGACCCCAGTGATCCCAGTGATGAGCACCAGGAGCAGCACAACCACTGTGATCGGCCCTGGGTCTCCAGAAAGAAGACCTGGCCAATGGGCCAGCACCAGGCAGAGAAGAGTCAGCAGCAGAGCAAGCAGTGAGGAGCAAACAGTGACAATCCTGCCAGAGAGGGCAGTGGGGGTGGGGCTGCCTGGAAAAAACAGTCTCTTTAGAGTCAGCTTCTCTGCTGCAGGTGCGGTCTCCTCCTGCATCTGTGCTTCATTTACCCCATTCTCCTCCTGCACCTGTGCTTCATTTCCCCCATTCTCCTCCTGCACCTGTGCTTCATTTCCCCCATTCTCCTCCTGCACCTGTGCTTCATTTCCCCCATTCTCCTCCTGCACCGGTGCTTCATTTCCCCCATTCTCCTCCTGCACTTCTGGTTCATTTTCCTCATTCTTCCTCTCAGGCTCACACCTGGGGATGAGACCATAAGTAGCTTCATTTCCCCCATTCTCCTCCTGCACTTCTGCTTCATTTTCCTCCTTCCTTCTCTCAGGCTGATACCTGATGATGAGAACACAAAAAGCTACCAGGGAATAAGATATCAGAGTCCCAATTGACCTGAGATCCAGAAGATCAGTGAGTCCAAAGAAGAATACCATGACTGCTGTAATAGTTACAAAGATCACAGTGGCCATGATGGAGACATATGTGCCAGTATGGACCCTGGTAAGGACTGGGAACAGGAGGCCATCCTTTGCCATCATGTGTATCACCCATCGTATAGGGAACGTAAAGCCCCAATAAACGCTGACAAAAATACTACAGAGGAATGCAAAAGATACGACATAGTAAGCAGGGGCCCAGTCAATGTGGAGAAATGCCTCAGGCAAGGTGCTCCCAGATGGCAGCTGGTAGTAAGGCACCATAAGTGTAAGTGCTGCAGAGACACTTAAATACAACAAAAAGCAGATGAAATGTGAAATCACAATGCCCATAGGGATGGAACGCTGGGGGTTGTGTGATTCTTTGACTCTGGTAACAATAATGCTGAAACCTATAAATGCATAGAAACAGGTAGCTGACCCACGGAGAATCCCCTGAAAGCCAAAAGGCACGAATCCTCCAGAGCCCAGAGGCCCCAAGCTAGAGGTGTCATTGAGTCGAGCCCTTACGTAGTCCTCTTCTGTGAGCTTCCAGTTGTGCAGGTCCCCCTTCATGAAGCCAGAGATGATGACAAAAACAAGAGCCAAATGTTTCACCAATGGGAACACTTTGAAAACTATGAAGAATGCATGATCACTCAGATCTTCAATTTCTATGAGCAACAACAGAAGGATCATAGCAAAGTAGCCTATATTGTTTGCAAAGAATTGGGGAACGTGTTGTGAGACGCTCTCATGCAGGGTCTCAGAAATGCGGTTCCCAATCAAGTTGACAAAAGTTAAGATCCAGGCCTGGATCACAATAACTGCATCAGCAAAAAGGGAGAGGATGAGGTTCCAGCCAGTGATAAAAGCCCAGATTTCACCCATAGTGACATAGGTGTAGAGATAGGCTGAGCCAGA
Organism: Ailurus styani; assembly: GCA_002007465.1. NCBI lineage: Eukaryota > Metazoa > Chordata > Mammalia > Carnivora > Ailuridae > Ailurus > Ailurus styani. The sequence goes on along the minus strand of LNAC01000691.1, from coordinate 675,471 downwards.
ATGGGGAACCCGGGCACTAAACTCTGCATAGCACAGCCCAGCCAACAGTGAAGTTAAGCCGGCCACCAAAAAGCAGATCACAATGGATGGTCCTGCTTGATTGCCGGCCACCTCACCAGCCAGGAAATAAACACCTACACCCACTGTGCGGCCCACACCCATGGCCACTAAATCCAGAGTGCTCAGTATTCTCTTAATTTCAAACTCGGGCACTTGTTTCTCCACTTCACGTCTTCGTACCAGCTTTTGACCAAATCTGTGAAGTGCCTGACTCAGCATTCTAGCTGGAATTGAAGAAGAGTTTAAGGATCAGAGAGCTGTAGCAAGCCCAGGGAGCCAAGAGTGTTGGATCTGGATCAGTGTGGGTGAGTTAAGCCATGCTCAGTGGGGGATGCCGGGGTCCTTTGCTCAGGCTTCAGAGCTGCTGCTCCATATTTCTTCTGGTACATGCTATCCTTCCATAATTCCTAGGGAAACAATAAATATTTACTGAACAATGGTGATCAACCAACCAACCAAAACTCAAATTCACATGTAACTTGTTGCAGCCCAAGTATCACAGAAGATGACACCAAAAGACATCATAGAAAAATCAATCCTGCTTCCCCCCCAGAACAAGTACCAAATACTTTCCAAAATTTTTTTTTTAATTTTTCAAGGCTCAATGACCAACATGGTGCCCAAAACAGGGCCCAACTCACAACCCTGAAATCAAAACCTTACCTGATATCAGTGGTCAGACTTTTAACTGACTGAGACACCTTGGCACTCCAACATCCTCCTTTTTTACACACCACACAAAACTCAGATCCCATTTGAGCTTCATGTACTAACTAGGCAGTAAGAAACAACAGGACATGAATGTATAATGCAATAATTCACATACGGGATGTGTGCATGGTACTTGAGCATGAGTTTTGACACATTATTTCATGGACTAGAGGAACTTGTTCCAATTACAGACCCATTTTTTTATGTATCATCAGATTTTAAAATACAAATATTGGTCCTCAGTCTTAAAACTCTTAGCCCCCAAATCTGCTCCCCAAGGTTAGATGTCACTTGGGCCCCCTTTTTCTTCATTCTGCATCATACACTTAGCTGTGCAGATGGCCAAAAATGTACAGTCCATCCCTACCCTTTCCCCACTTAGGCCCACAGGGGCGCTGTGAACAGAGAGGAGGGAGAAAGGGGCAGGGCCTTCATAACCATCTGCAAGGAGAGGACCAGAATGTCTGGGAAGGAAACACTGGAGAAATGGGGCAGCAGCTAACCCAGGGTCCAGGACTGAGAAGGGAAAGGAGCCAGAAAGACTATTTTGTGAGTTCCTACATTCAATAAACCTCACCCAAGGCACCCAGGAAAAATTCACTACTTCTTTATAACCATAGTTATGACAGTGTGATAGGTAGGGAGAAAATAAATAAATCACCTAACTCAGTAGCTCACAAACACAACAATTCCTTCTGTCTCCTCCCTCTCTAGGTTCCAGGAGAGAAGGTGAACTCACTTCTGAAGTGTCCTCACTGTGCTCTATACCCTGTGCGATCTGTGATGTCAGCTGCCAGGGACCTGGAGATTATGCCCTATTCTCTGACCCTGTATTAAAACACTCACTTGTAACTTAAGAATTTTTCACAAGAAGTTATTTCTAACTCACTCAAACTGGTATCTAAATATTTTCTTACTGAAAGAAGCATACATGTAGTTTCCTCTTCCCCACCTCCCCTGCTGCTCTTCAAATGGTCACATCCTGAAGGGGAGCAAGGCTTTGGATGAACAATTCACAGTAATGCCCAGGAAGTGAGTAATGGAGAAGAAAGAACGAAGATATGCAGCCACCACTCGCCTCCCTAGTCAGGCTATGGTTTTGAGAATTTTAGGAAATGTTGTCAGAGGCTTTTAAAGACAGAAAGATCAAGTGAAAATTAAAAATCTCTATAGATGATCAAAAGGAACCCTTGGGTTATGGGCCAGACCTTCTGTCTACAAATCCATCTAGACTCCTTACTTTCCACTCACCAGTTCCAGTGTTATGTTTTACCAGCAAGCACACAAGATAGATAAGGAGGGTCAATTCTTAATTTGTGGGATCTTTTTAAACTATTTGAGGTGTTCCCGACCCACCCCAGGCTTCAAACCCTTCCATGGTTCCCCACTGCCCTTTCTTCACAGTCCTTCCTTCCTTTATAATCTGATCTATGCTGATTCCTGCAGCCTCATCTCCTACCCAGTTCCTGCTCCAGCTGCAAAATCAGAAATTTGACACTCACCTTTTCCCCTGGCTCTTGTTCCCTGCCTTCTTGGCCACTTCACTTAGCTACCTCCACTTCCCATTCAGTTCCCAGCTCAGCATTTGCTTCCCCAAGAAGCCTTCCCTGATCTTTATGCTGCCCTTCCTATGTGTTCTCATTGTAACCAGCTTCCCCCATGTGTCATTGATCTTAATGTTTCCAAATTCCAGGTCAGCTGCTGGTCTCCTCCATCAGACTGTGAGGTAGGTACTCAGTAAGTATTTGTTGAACAAATGACCATGCTGAGAAAAGAAGCCTGAAAGAGGCCATAATCCAGAATTCCTATATACTGGACATTGACATACATACTTTGTAGACAAGCCACATTTATAATTCAGGCTCAGGTAGAGGTATACATGGTATTATCTTCCTTGTGAAAGGTGAGCAAAATGGATAGTGTGAAGGGAAAACCAACTGTGATAAAACCTTGACTGCCCATCATTCATGGCAGGTATGAGTCATACAGGGTGATAAAGAATCATTTGCCTTTGAGGACACTTGTTTTAAAATATCAGGCTGCCTGGGGTTATGGGCAACTAACCCCCCACACCCAGTTAGAAAATCCCACCTTTTTCAAAGCCATCATGCTCAGGCCCTATAATCCAGGTAGGATGTCCTAAGTCAGAAGTTCTCACTTTGGGGGACAGAGGGGGGCATAATGAAGACACCTGGGGACATTTTCAAACTTTAGATCCTTTCCCTCTGGAGATTCTTGTCCACAAGCCCGGTACCTCCCATGACTGCTCTAAACCACCCAATTGACAAGAAATTGCCCTCAAGTTCAAGGGGAAGAGATTCTAAAAGCTTCCTTCACAGGAAGGCAGCACAGTCGAGTTGTTAGGAGTAAGGCTCTGTAGGTAGACTGTTCAGGTTCAAATTGTACCTCAACTTCACACCTGGTGACTCTGGACAAATTACTTTACCTCTCAGGGCTTTAGTTTCCACAACAGTCAAATAGGAGTAAAAGTAAGTACCTCACAGGGCAGCTGTGAGGAGTAAGTGAATTGATGTCTGTAAGTACATAGCTCAGTGCCTGGCAAACAATATGGACTTAATATCATCTACCTAGTATTTAATATTGACATCTGATCCAAATTAACCAAACATTGAAAATCAATCAGTCTTTATAAGTGTGCAGGCTCAAAATCATCCACTAAAGCTCAAGCTTGTTAGCTAGCCCTCATGAGACAATGAAAACAGTTTTATTCCACATGATTTGCCTTGAAATGCCAAGGACTCTAATTAGACACCCTCATCCATGTTGGTACTAACACACTGAGGTGGAGGGGCAGTCCTAGGCTTACTGTGTTAGGCCAGGCATCAATAAATTCATTACTCAATACAATAAAAACAAAAACACTAATAATAATAACAACATCTTTGTCTACAGATGCTCCATCTGCAATAAGCAGTGCTGAGTACTATACAGATAAGAAAAATGAACACTTGGTCAGAAATACTGGATGTGAGCCCTGGCCCTTCAGTGTGACTACATGAAATTGAGTAATTTGCTTAATCTCTCTAAGCCTCAGTCTCTTTATCCACTAGGAACCTTACTTGACCTCCCTCACTGGATCAACATGAGAATTCCATAAGAAGATACAAACTAATACACACACCTGGTGGGAGTGTCACTGGGGCACCATTCTGAAGCACAATCTTAGTGGAATTCAGAATGCATACACAATTGGTCACTGTAATTGCTGAATGGGTGAATGTATCTAAAACAAATATGGAGCATGGACTGGAAGAATATTTGCTAAATACACTAAAGCAAGTGCCTCCAGTGAGGAGGAGAAATGAGAATAGAGATAAGGATGAAAGAGGATAATATAATGCATTGAAAATGGGCATGGAAGCAATGGTGTGAACATGCCATGACTGAGGAAGTGAATGACTCCACTCTGTGCACTGCAGGTTCAACAGAGGAATTACAGGAGATAATGTTGTGAGAGGACCTGGTACAGAGCCTGATAAATGGTAAGCATTCAGTAGATTTAAATTGAAGGGGAACTGGAATCCTGTAATGGTCAGGATGTGAAGAATACAAAGAAGGAATGCCTGCTAGAAAGAGGGTGAAGAACAGGGAAATTGGGGCACCCACCCTAGTAGTTCTTCTGAACCCATTTCCCTTTTCCCAATTCCTCTCTCTCTTTTAGCCCCTTTGACTGTCTTTGGAAGCTCCTATAGTCAGCACTAAGTAAGCTTCTGCCACTTTTCTCTCTCTGGTTTATATTCAGTCCAAACTCTCCGACCCAGCTGTCAGAGCCCTGCTCTAATTCTCCCCCTACCCTTAGGCCCATCACCTTCTACATAACTCAGCTCCTCACATCCTGATGTACCCTTCCTGGGACAAGCATTTGACCTAGGTAAGTTACCTGCCCTGCCAGGGACGCCCTCCTCACTACTTTCTGTCCAGACTTGACCCTGCAGCCTCTACAACCGTTCCCCACCCTGCATCTAGGAAGACTTTCCTAAGCCATCCTGACTGATCCACATCTCCAACCTTCCTCCCCTTCCCACCAGCACTTACAGCCCATCCTGATGGTCATCTGAAACTAATTTTCCATGCCAGCTGGTGTCCTGGGTATGTCACCTAAATTCCTTTATAGTCTAAAAGCTTCCAGAGCACTGGGCCAGGATCTATACGCCTCCTCATTCTGGATTCCACACTCTGATCTCCAATCTTCACTACACAGGACAAGTATCTACTCATAATTGTAGCAAGCAACCAAAGGAGGCATTTAGGACAGAGAAAATGAATATAGTGGTGTATTGATTAACTACTCTATCTTGAGATTCCTAGAAGAAGAGTTCCTTTGTTTTGTTTTGTTTTGTTTTGTTTTGGAAAGACAGAAAGAACCAAACAGATGTATAAACAGGAGACTAGAACATGCACCATTATCTATTTCAAGAGTGTACTGATGACATTTCCTAATGAGGGACCTGGGTCTGTGAATCTCAGTTTCATTAGGAAACAGTTTCTCCCAAAAGAGGTGCTTGCTCAGGGGACATGCTTAAAGAAGTGCAGACAAGGGCCATGGAACATTAAGCCAGTTTGTATGGATTCCATTATGCCCTGGCTCCGCTTGGATCCATCCTCCTCCCTGTGTTTCTCTCAGTCTCTGAGCTCCTTCCAAACTCCAAAGCAAAAGTTCCATCCCATGTTTCTTGGAAGAACTCCTGTCAGATCCAACAATCCACTCTCTGAAGAGCAGGCTGTCTTGCTTCCCAGCCAGCTCCACCCACTGTCCTGTGTCTTGGAGGTCATTGTGCTCACTCCTCTGTCTCTGAGAATGGTACTGACCTCACTCTGGACCTTTCCTTTCCAGAACATTTCCCCAAGGCATTAACTTCCACTGGTTTCCATGGTAGGGAGTTAATACTCCAGCCAATCAGGAAGTTGGTCTTGTGACATCTACTGAGTAGCTTCAGAGATAGTTTGTGTATCAATTGCTTTGCTAGAAGTTTGATGAAGACTTAAGAGGAAGGCTAATGATGCCACTAAATAATAGTTTTCAAGTTCTCAAAGATTCAGAGATGTGGACTGTAAACACAACATCTCCAGAGATTACATTAATCCTCTATATCCAAGCATAGCTCCTTCCTGATCCCAAAATGTATAAATACTCTCGTCCTCCTTAAAATTTCAAGACAACGAAGCTCCAGAGTCAATCAAACTAGAGGCTCCAAAACAAACAAGTATAAAGTCTTTTGGATAGCTGGTGTTTCCCAGAGTTTCTGAAGTCCTAGCTCAAGTAGCGCTGGACTCTGCTAGGAGACAGTCAGGAATACAAGAATAGAGGCTTTGAGTTCAGGGCAAGGGTTTGAAATAGTAGTAAGTGTGGTGCATTTGTACACCAGCACTTCCATCATGGAAACATTTCAGAATACGTATGAAAAGGTAACTAGAACAAAAGGTAGGATGAACACTGGGACTGAGTCTCATATCCAAGGATTAAAAAATAGTTTACAAAATAAAATGAAATATGCAATTTCTCATTTTCTCTTTCCCCTTATGCCTTTTCTAAAAGTGTGTGTCCAATCATGTTCCTTCATTTATTCATTCAACAAATAAATTGCTCCCTATTTATTTAGTATTTTGGATGAAGCAAAGAAAAACAAAATATCCCTCCACATATGTTGCTTACATCTTGCAGTAAGAAGCAAAAAATTTTGTAATAAGAGTATATATTGTGTTAGATTTTCAATCAGTGCTACAGCAAAAAGGAAAGCAAGCAAATGTTAGGAGCTGCTCAGAGGGGGTGCTGTGATTTTAAAATGGGTGGTCCAAGACAAACTCCCCTTCACACTGTTGTGCAACCATCACCACCATCCATCTCCAGAACTTGTTCTTCTTCCTCAGCTGAAACTCTATACCTGTTAAATAGTAGCTCACTGTCCTTCCCTCCCAGCAGGCCCTGTCAACCACCATTCCACTTTCTGACCCTATGAATTTGACTAATCAAGTTACCTCATGTAAGTAGAATCATACAATATTATCCTTTTGTGACAGGCTTATTTCACTTGGCATAATGTCTTCAAGGATCATCTGTGTTGTAGCAGATATCAAAATATCCTTACTCTTAATGGCACAATAATATTCCATTGTGTGTATATCCCACATCCAGGTTATTCGTTTATCCTCTGATCAGCATGCTGGTTATTTTAACTATTCACTGCTACGAATAATGCTGTTACGAATACAGGTATATGAATATGTTTTTGAGTCCCTGCTTTCAATTCCTTGGTATATATACCCAGAAGTAGGATTGCTGGATGACATGGTAATTGTATATGTAATTTTTTGAGATGTCACCTTACTGTTTTTCCACAGTGGCTGCCCATTTTACATTCCCACCAGCAATGCACAAGCGTCCCATTTTCTCCACCTCCTCACCAACACTCATTATCCCCTCTTTTCTTAATAGCCACCATCCTAATGGGAGTGCAGTGGTACTTGGCTGGTTTTGAGGAATAGAAAGGGAGGCCCATGGGGACAGGACTCAGTAAGGGAGGGAAAGCAGTAGGGGGTGAAGTCAGAGAGAAAGCAGGAAGCCAGATCCTTCATAGAGGGTCTGAGAATCACTGTGAGGACTTTGGCTGTTACTCTGGGTATAATGGAAACCCTAGAATAACTGAGAGTTTCACATGTTGTATACCAATTTTCATGTTCTTTGAACTAAGTTTTGGGATCTAAGGAAAGGCCTCCTCCAGAGTTTGAAAACAAGGCTTGGAGACAAGTTGCACAGACCTCTCAGATGTCTGGTGCTTCTGACAACGCAATGAGGACTGAACAAATGCATGCTTCCATCTGCTTCCCTCCACTAGATGCCAAAGCAAAGATGCCATACAGCCATCCATGGGACAGTAACATGACAAATTTCTTTCACTGAAGCTCTTCACTGTCTGGATTAACTCTAGGCAGGACTCCATCACTTGGAAATCAAACGAAAGTCATTTTAGTATCATCCACTATTTTAGGTTATTCCCACCTGTATTGCAGATAATCAAGAACTGACATGGAGATAAACATGGCTAATTTCTAGTGAAATTAGGACTGCAAAGACAGGGATAGGTAGATTCTCAGGAAGGGAATTGGAAGCATGTGAATCAGGCACTCACAAGTGCAGAATTAAATAGATGAATCCAGTCCTAAGCCCCAGATGCCTCAGGAAGGACTGTCAGAAATGTCTGAGATACTTAGAGCTAGAGAGAGAAAGGGCCCCAAAGGGAACCCTGAAAACACATTTCTGTGAGGCAAAGACTACCTCTCAAAACCTCACTTCCCCCGGGTGACTGAGATGAAAGCTGCTACATTCAAATGAGAAGCTCAAGGAGTTTTACAATTTCTCAACGACAAGTAATCTAGAGTGAATGGCTATCCAACCACTGACTATAAAGTTAGAAAATATACACTTATGTGTGTGTAGAGGGTGGTGGGAGATGGAGGGTAGAGAATAACAGAAACATGGGCTGTCCCTGCTGGGAAAGGACAGGCAGAAATCAATTTTCACTATGGCATCTTAGGGGATGGGAAGGATTGTAAAATCTGGAAACCAAAATAACTAATTTTTCTCAGCAAGGCAACAGGCCATGGATGCCTAGGTTCCATGTGCTGTGTTTCTTTCCAGCTGAGGACCACCTTATTCATCCTCCACTCTCAACATAGTATGACCCAGGGTAAAGAGACTCCACAGCTTGCCTCACATCATTGTCCTCATTTCATTACCCTTCTCTGTGGGCTCTTTATGGAGGTCTTGGGTTACACTTAACCTTCAAATATGTGTTATAAAAATGAGACAATAATATAGGAGAAGGCTGCTCATTCTCCTGTCCTCAAGTAGAAAAACAATAGACCTAAGTAGCAGTGAAAGTCTAATGTCATTCATCATTCATTCATTCAATAAATAGTAAGAACCTTCTAAATGCCTGTCCTAGTGCTTGATGCTATGTGCATAATGGAGAGGAAAAGATGTGATCCCTGCCTATGTGGTACTAATTGTCTTTAACAATGTTCTTATATAATATTCCTGCCCAAAATGTTCAACTTGAATATAATTATAAAAAATCATCTGTCTAGACTTATTCCTAGGTATCTTAAGATTTTTGAACACAGGTACTCTTAAAATTATAGAACACTTAGATGAAAAAAATTGAACAGGACAAAAAGAAATGGAAAAACATTCCATGCTCATGGATTGAAAGAACAAACATTGTTAAAATGTCTATACCACCCAAAGAAATCTACACATTTAATGCAATCCCTATCAAAATACTTCTTTTTTTTAAGATTTTATTTATTTATATGAAAGAGAGAGATTACAAGTAGGCAGAGAGGAAGGCAGAGAGAGGAGGAGGAAGCAGGCTCTCTGCTGAGCAGAGAGCCCGATGCGGGCCTCGATCCCAGGACCCTGGGATCATGACCTGAGCCGAAGGCAGAGACTTTAACCCACTGAGCCACCCAGGCGCCCTCAAAATACTTCTTGAAAAAGCAAAGCAAAGCTGAAGGCATCAAAATTCTGGACTTCAAGCTATATTACAAAGCAATAGGCATCAAAACAGTATGGTACTAGCACTAAAAAGACACATAGATCAGTGGAACAGAACAGAAAACCCGAAATGGACCCACACCTCTATGGTCAAATAATCTTCAACAAAGGAAGAAAGAATATCCAATGGGAAAAAAGGCAGACTCTTCAGCAAACAGTGTTGGGAATATTGGACAGCAACATGTAGAAGAATGAAACTGGACCACTCTCTTACTCTATACACAAAAATAAAGTCAAAACGGATGAAATACCTAAATGTTAGATAGGAAACCATCAAAACCCTACAGAAGAACACAAGCAATAACCTCTTTGACCTCAGGCACAGCAATTTCTTACATACATGTCTCCAGAGACAAGGGGAAAAAAAGCAAAAATGAATTATTGGGACTTCATCAAGATAAAAGGCTTCTGCACAGTAAAGGGAACAATCAACAAAACTAAGAGACAACCTACAGAATGGGAGAAAATATTTGCAAAGGACATATCTGATAAAGGGTTAGTACCCAAAATCTATAAAGAATTTATCAAACTCAACACCCCAGAAATAAATAATCCAGTCAAGTGGGCAGAAGAAATGAACATACATTTTTCCAAAGAAGATATCCAGATGGCTAAGAGACACGTGAAAAGATGCTCGGCCTCATTCGTCATCAGGGAAATACAAATCAAAACCATGATGAGATACAACCTCACACCTGTCAGAATGGCTAAAACTAACAACACAAAAAACAACAGGTGTTGGTGAGGATGTGGAGAAAGGGAAAACCTTCTACACTGTTGGTGGGAATGCAAACCGGTGTGGCCACTCTGGAGAACTGTATGGAGGTCCCTCAAAAAGTTAAAAATAGAACTACCCTTCAATCCAGCAATTGTACTACTGGGTATTTACCCAAAGGATAAAAAATACTGATTTAAAGGGGAACATGCACCCTGATGTTTATAGCAGCATTATCAACAATAGTCAAATTACAGAAAGAGCCCAAATGTCCATCAGCTGATGAATGAATAAAGAAGAAAGAATAGGGGCACCTGGGTGGCTCAGTTGGTTAAACATCTGCCTTCAGCTCAGGTCATGATCCCAGGGTCCTGGGATTGAGTCCCTCATCAGGCTCGCTCCTCGGTGGAGAGCCTCCTCTCCCTCTCCCTCAGCTGTTCTGCCTGTTTGTGCTCTCTCGCTCTCTCTGTCAAATAAATAAATAAAGCCTTAGAAAAAAAAAGAAATGAATAAATAATGAATAAAGAAGAAGTGTATATATGTGTATATATACAAACATACACACAACTCCAACATCAAAAAGAATGAAATCTTGCCATTTGCAATGATGTGGATGGAACTAGAGAGTATTATGTTAAATATGTCATTCACGGAAAGACAAATACCATCTGATTTCACTCATATGTGGGGCTTAGCAAACAAAACAGATGAACATGCGGGATGGGAAGGTAAAATAAAATAAGAGGAAAACAGAGAGAGAGGCAAGCCATGAAAGACTCATAATGATATAGAACAAACTGAGGGTTTGCTGGAGGGAGGTGGGTTGGGGATGGGCTAAAGGGATGCTGAGTTTTAAGGAGGGCTCTTGTTGTGATGAGCACCGGGTGTTAGATGTAAGGGATGAATCACTAAATTCTACACCTGAATCCAATTTTACCATATGGCTTAACTAACTAGAATTTAAATAAAAATTTGAAATAAAAAACTGATCTGTCTACAAAACAAGTTTACACAGAATGTTGACTTTCTATAATACAACTGATCTGTGTTGTTCAAAACTGTCAATGTCAGGAATGGCAGGCTGAGGAATTTTTGCAGAGTAAAGGAAAATAAAGAGAATGACAAAAAGGTGCAGTGCAGTGCCACCCTGGATTGCACTTAGATCAGGGAGAAACATTTTACTATAAAAAACTGAATAATTAGTAACCTTTGAATATGGACCATATTTCATACACACACACACGCATACACACACACACACACACACAGATATATATTGGAGAGAACAAGCCAATGTGACAAAATATTATCAACTGCTCAATCTCATTGAAAGATAAAGGAGTATTAATACTACTTTTCTTGCAACTTCTGTAGGTTTGATACTGTCAAATTGAAAAGGTAGGAGGAAAACAATGTCCCAGGAGTAAAGGTTATGGTTTCTCCTTCCCTAAATGTCCTTTATAAACAAGCTTGCCATCACTTTTGGTTGGAACCAAATCCCATCCAGAATGATCTAGCCCCAAATCAGGAACATTAGATCAGAGGAGTGGGTGGGAAGAGAGAATTTCCGTGGCTTTGGTTTACAACCAATTTGTCAGCAAGCAAAAATTCTTGAAAAGAAGCTACAACCTTGGCTCATTTTATAACCCCATTTTAGGGGTTATAAAAATGTTACCCCTTATTGCAATTCTGTAGGACTAACATAAACTAACACCAGGTCCAAAGCTTAAACTCTAGAGGCATTGGGGATCATGTACAGAAGCTGAAGGCAGAGAAAAATGGTATCTGGTAAATAAGGGTACCAGGTATATGTGCAACCTTTAGGGCTACATGGACGGAGGAGTGAAAGTGAACCAGAATTTTTTGAGCTGCAAGTTATGCACAGATGTTATTTCACTTAACCCCATAACAACCCAATGACGTAAGTATTATTATTACACTTTACAGACTGAGAGGCTAGAAAACTGTCCCAAGCTCATATAACCACCTCCTTACCTGCCAAAATAAATAAAAGATAGATTAACTATGAACCAGGAAGGATATTCCTAAGTAAGAAATGAACAGTCAAGGCAAGGGCCTGTCAAGATCCCACATGGCTTCCTAGTTGATGAAAGGTAAGTGTACTAAGGACCATATTTTCCAGTGTTGGCAAAACTAGTGAGAATCTTCTGTGCACAATAGGTCAGCCTGAGAAGGCTGCATGGAAGAAGCAGGAATTACCCCATCTTGTCATTGTGTATAACTGTTTCCCAGAAAAATATCAGTTCAAACTTGGCCATGATCCAAAAAATAGAGCCTCTTCAAGCCTTCCTTCCATACCCCCCACTAAAAACCAAAACAAACTACACCACACTTTGTGGCAATAAATCTAGTTTGCCCAACTAGACATATTCAGTTAAATATTTGCTTCAAATATTAATACAGATCAAGATACTAAGATATAATATTAATAATAATGATAAGAATAGTAATTCTCAGTTCTGGTCTGGGCAGAAAAGGAAGAGGGAAACCATTGCAGTAATAATAAATGTGTAATTTCCTTCCTAAGGAAAGAGAAGTAAAGGTCAGATAACTTCCCCAAATGGCTGGAAAGAAAGATGAAGTGACCAAATTCAGCTCATGCCAAAGAAAATAAATATCCCAACTTTTCTCCCAGGAGTCTTCTAAAAACAACCCCACCAAACAGATCACTTACCAGGCATCCTCCCACCTAGGACGTTACTTTGTACTATATTCTGTTTGCAGGTTACTCGGAAGATACCTTTTTCTCCCTTTCTGAAATAAAATCTCCTTAGGTTAGAACCTGCTTCATGTTCTCACCATGAGGCTAGAAACTCAAATTCTGCAAGTAATACTTACCAGGTGCAACCAAGACTTGAACCTGAAGGCATGGCCACCCCCAAACTGTCTGCCCATTAGACCAAGAGGAAACACAGCCACCTCCTCCAACTCACCTGCCTACCCTACCAGCCCCAGCACTACAACTCTCAAATCCCATCCCACTCTGGCAGAGGCTGAATTGCAATTCACTATAAATCCATCCTGATGCAGACTAACACACACCAGGCCAACTTCATGGAGACTGAGTCCATCCACCGAAATGTAGCCCAAAATCTATGTAAACATAGACCAAAATATTTTGCTTCCTTCCTACAAAATATATGGAGTCTCTGCCATAAGAACACATTAACTAGTATCATTGCACCATTATTTGGGTAAATAATCAGATAACCAGAGCTTCTCTAGAAGCTGTATAGACTACACATTATCTGGTATCATTCTGGGATGGTTGTGAAGAGGTGCCTTTTCTTAGTCTCTCTGGGATAACTGCAGAGGAGACAGAGTGAAATGCTACATTCCTTATTCATGATTTGACACATCGACAGGTTTAGATTCACTCAATCCAGAATATTAAGGAAATTCTTAATATCTCTATTACTCCAAAATAAGATGATCACTTGACAAATTAGAAAAGCTAGATTTTCTGCTTCTAGTCTTTAGAAACTAGATGGTCTACCAGGAAGAACCAGAATGAGATTTTCCAAACAGGAAGGAGAAAGAGAGCTAGGAAAGCCAGGAAGGGGTGCAATAAATGAATTAGAAAGTGATGGAATACACTGATGTCAACAGTGAAAATCACTTTCTTTTCTATTTCTCCCTAGGATTCCTCACTCCATTTTCTCAATCCTGAATCCTGCCAACACAGAACACCTAATAAAAGTCCTCAGGAGAAAGCAGAAAGAAACCCATATGCCTGTCCATAGTCATTTTTTTTTCAAGAAGCTTTAGTAAACACCTTTGTTTTTTCCCCACAGATCCTTCCTTTCCTTTTAAGTACATAATCTAGAAATCCATCTATTGGTCCCATCCATCACTATAGCATACCATCATCATCTCCCTTGGAAAGTTAATTGTTTCATTTTCTTTTGTTGCATGAAAGACACCAGATCATATGAGTCACATGAAAGTTGAATCCTGCCTCAAAGTCCTAAGTTCTTCTCCAAATATAGATAAATACGACTTCTCTACCAAGACTCACCTGCCTCACCCCACCTCAGGCAACATAATCTACAACAAAGACCCTCTGCCACCACTTTTTTAAATTAACATATAATATATTATTTGTTTCAGGGGTACAGGTCTGTGACTCATCATTCGTACTCAATTCACAACACTCACCATAGCACGTACCCTGCCCAATATCCATCACCCTGCCACCACTTTTTAAGGGACACTCTGTATCCCTCTTCCTGATTCTTTCTCACCCCCACTCCATTTTGTTATTCTGTGATAATCAAAGAAAGAAGGGACAAGGATAAAGCAAATGAATATAATCCAAAGTCATATTTATCAATTCGGAATATACTTGGTGAAGAATATACTTGGTGAAGCATATACTTTCCTCATGAGTTTGCTTTAACTAAGGTTAAAATGAATCTGCCCTCTGGAAGCACATAGCATGTATCAATTGATAACAGAGAGAAATAGCCCAAGAATTGCTAGAGGGCAGGAGAAACACAACCTAGAAATCAACATTTGCCACACGTAATCAATAAAACAGGTGTCATGCATGGATAACTGTTGCCTGGGTTTTTGGTGTTGGGGTGCAGCCCACAGTGTTCATGGCAGGGGGTTAGGCAGGAGGGTAAACAACAGTTTGAGGTTCCAAAGGCCTTCAAGATGAAAGACTTACAAATATGTTTGCGATAATGGGAAACGGTCTCTTGGTGACTCAGTGTTTTAATGACCATGAGGCAGCCACACCCCAGGAGACCTTGGTAATCTTTCTTCCTACAGCCTGACCTTGACAATAATCAATCACCACCACAACTTTTTAAAATTAGATAAGGAAGTCACAGAGATACTTTCAGCAACTATAAAAATAGATATTTAATGTGTAAGCCTGATAAATCACAGGCCTATACCCCTGGGGCAAATAATACATTATATGTTAATTTAAAAAATAGGTATTTAGCTCCTTGAGCCTGGAGGAAAAAAACCCTCAAATCCTCTCTTCACCTGCTATTCTGCAAAGTGCACACTGATGTCTTCCCTAAGAAGATATGACACAGAGACTGTCAGAATCTCGTGAGAAATGAGGCAAAACATGAAGTAGGCAACAAAGACCACTGAAAAAAAAAATCTTAGTTCATTCCATGAACATGTCTAAGCATACTATGTGCTGGGCCCTATGGGAAAGACAAATATGAAGAAAGCACACTCTGCACCAGGTGAGCAAGGAAAGGCCAGGAGAGAGGGCAGGGCACACAGGTGGGAAAGACCCTAGAGGAGAAGCAGCAAGGAATAACTTCCCCTAACTCATATTTTGCTCATCAGAGCTGAGAACCTTTCTGGGCTGTAGGAGAATGCGTAGGTTTCCAAATCACTCTGATCCAAACAAACCTACCTGCCCTTCCCAAACTCTTAAGGTACTGGTCTACACCCCCCAATCCAAACTCTAGCTCTGGTGCCATGAAATACCTTCTGCTCAAACCCCTCACAGCTTCTATAGCCAGTGGCATTCCAAGCCCAGTCTTCTTCCTCCCTGGCTCTGTCTCAGTTTTCCCCCCAACTCTATAAACAGGAGAAATCACTTACCTATGGGCTTTTTCTGCCTCAGAGGAGAAACACTTAGGAAGAAAGTGTAAGCCAAACCCAGGGAGAGGGAAGGAGCTTGGCCAAGCAGAGTCAGGACTAGGAGTGGTGCTCACAGGGTGCCCTCAGGGAGTTGAGGCCCTGGGGAGGCAAGGTCCTCATGGAGGAGGGGCCTCAGGAGTGTGAGCACTAACAAGGCTGGGCCTCAGGGAGTTGGGTCCAAAGGACAGAAGAGGCCTAGGAAGGATGTGAAAGTAGGAAGGAGGTGGTTTAGCTGGAATCCCAGAGGAAGGCTAAAGGTGGGCAATGGAAGACCATTGGGCCCTGCATGGGTGAGGTGGTGGACTGAGGGCTTAAATGGGGCTTTGTTGGGGACTTTTTTGGGAGCAAGCTGTGAACTTAGAAGTGAACAAGCTCTCCAGGGTCCCGGGTATAGAGGAGGTCTAGCTGGTAGGAGGAGAGTGTGGGGAGCCCAGTGGAGCCAGCCCATGATAACTTGGAGGCCAGTCCCAGATCCAGTTAAAGAGCCCACTCAGCAATCCTGTAATCAAGCAGAGAAGCACCACCCCCCCACCCCCACCTGCCTGTCCCAAAATCTTCTACCTGTTCCTCTATGACCAATATCCATCCTGGCCCCTCAGCCATGTTTCCCAATCATGCCAGAAATAAAAGTAAAAGGGAAGTGTCTTAAGCTTTGCCACCAGGGAGTTCCTGAGACAGTCGCTCAGTGTTTACAGAATATTCTGACTGAATGAGCATTGAGCCTTTTGCTGGGGGAAGTAAAGATGTAGTCCCTGCCTACAGAGCTTCCTGCTCCAGACGATCACAATGTAGTACTTCCAAGACCCTGACACAGTGACCAAAGGAAGGTGCCTCCTCCTTCCCAGAATGTTAATGTTCAAACAGAGGCAACACTTCTCAGAGATGGAGAAAGTGGGAACTGCTTAGAGACCCAGGGATGAATGCACAGGTGATGGGGGCACAAGCCATAGGTGACAAGGAAAAGGGACGCCATTGTCTCTACTTGATACTGCTGAGATGCCTCCAAACCCTCAATTATGTGCCTTAAAGACTTGGGGCGGAGGTGGAGGGAGGGTAGAGGAGGGTAACAGCAGGTTCCTAAAGGGACAGAGTCTATACGAAGTATACTAAAACAGAGCATTGAACTTAGATCGGAAAGAAGTGCTCCAGACCTCAGGGAGAATCTTCAACTGAGGAAAACCTACAAATCACACTGACCCTGTGCTAACTCATCTGCAGGAGACATGGACCAAGGGCACTGATTGAGCACCTCCTGTTTTCCAGGCAATGTGCTGGGTAGGGGATGAGCTGTCCAGCCAAGACTACGGAGCCAAAATTCCTAGAGGCAGAAGAGACAGGCAGGACTGGAAGGATGGCTGATGTGACAGAACAGTAGGGGAGGGGCATCTGGGGGTTTGATCTGTGTCTGTTCCAACAGTCCTAGGCTGTCTCCCCTGCCTCAGCTGGGGTTTCCCCAGATGTGCACCTGCTTGAGGACAGGAAGAGCAGGTGCAGGGGAGGGTCTGTCTATCCTTTCACCTGGTCCCAAAGCAATCCCTTCCCCTTTCTCCCCATGCTACTCACTGCCTGCTGGGTAGGGGCTGGGAGGCTGGGGGAAGGCCAGGGCCCCCAATCACCAGGTGATGAAAAGAACTGGTCCAGGCACCCTCCTTCCTTCCTTCTATCCCCTGGGCCAGCAGTGGTGCTTGCCTGGCACCCCCAGTCATGCACACCTACCCCTTCCCCCAAAGCCAAGCCCTTCTGGGTAGACTTGTTCCCCCTCCTCCCTGCTGCTGCCCAGGAGTTGGCCACCACTACTGCTGCCCCTGCTGCTGCGCCCCCCGCCTGGCCGCCTCCACAGTGGATGCAGTGCACAAGCCCGACAGCTTCTTCCAGTGTGCTCTCACACATCCAGTGTCCTCCCCCTGAGGATCCCCTCAGCAGCCACACTCCACATGCACTCCACAGAAGGCCCTTGGCAGGGGAGAAGGGAAGAGGGGAAGAGGCAGGGGTGAGAGCCAGAGATGGGGGAAGAAGCTGAGAGACACAGAGGTGAGAAAAGCAGGGAGAGAGCTGGGAGGGAGGGCAGAGAGGGACCAGGGATGGGGAGGGGGCAGCACAGGACACAGACAGGAGGGGATGTGGGGGAGACACTGACAGGCTCACAGGGTGAGACTCAGACAGATGTGATGGGAAGAGAGACCCTCAGACACTGAGGGAGGGACACAGGGAGGGGGACAGCCAGAAGGGAGCTGAGGGCAGCCCAGACCTGGGACATCTCAGACCACAGAACATCTGGAGTCAGACAGACAGACAGTCCCACAGACAGATGTGCTGACAGAGATGAAGATGAAGGAGGCCAAGATGGAAGGAAGCAGACAGGGCTGCAGGGAGGAGGAGGGGAGGAGCAGACAGAGAGAGAGAAGGAGGCAGGGGTGCAGCAGGAGGGGGAGCAGGCAGGGAGGGGGCTGCAGAGTTGCTCCAGGAGCCTCTTCCCTCTCACCTGACTCCTGCTGAGCCCAGCCCCTCTCAGGAGCAGCTGCTGCTGGATGGGCCCAGAAAGTTGAGAGGGCGGGGCTGCCTCCCAGGGCCCACCTGGGGCTCCCAGAGGCCTGCATGGGTCTGGACACCGCCTCCCCTCCCCACACAGTGCTGCCACGCAGAGGCCTGAGCTCAGCCCTCATTTCTCGGGGTTCATGCAGCCTGGCACACCCAGTGCAGGGAAGTGGAGGCCAAGGAGAAGGAGAAACTGAGGCAGGCAGGCAAGGGAGGCCGACAAGCTCTGGAGAAGGTGCTGGGACAGACTGGTTAGGGACCCCATGGAGGAGAGGGAGGAGAGGTGAGGGCCTGGGACTGGGTCTGCGTGGAGAGCTGAAGCACCACGCACAGTATGAGCAAAATATTCTACTAGTGACTGTCCATAATTTGGGGTCTACAGTGTAGACAACTTCTGAGCAATCATCCATGACTACAAGGAGCTCCGCACTAAAGGGCCCCCGCAAATACACATATGAGACCCACAAAAGGAGAAATTGAGGCAGAGAATAGTGACCTTGAGATCAGTGTACATGCTGGAATCTCGGTTTTAAGGGATCAACTATGCGAAGCAAGCAGCCAAGTGTGTGAAGACCTAAGACTCAGCATGTGAAGCTGGACCCTGTCTTTCCCTCCGTGCTTTACCGTCATTCTGCAAAGGCCAGCTCCCCCAGCTCCTCAGGGCCAGGGGAGACCCTAAAACATTAACTCGAGCAATCCAAAGGGGATTGTTCTCCCCTCCCCCTTCCCTGCAGCCACATTTGAAGGTCCAAGAGGCCAGATGTCTGGTGACAGAGCCTAAGGAATCTCATTAGCAGTAGGAAGGAGGGTGCAGAGAGAAACTTCCAGAGCAGTTCTGCAAAGAAGGCATTGAAAAAAACCCACAAACTCAATCCCATTCTCATGGACACTTAGAAGTGTAACAAAGTTCTGAATGCCCAGGGTATTCATGTAATTACAGCCAGGAGGTGGTGATCGCATTTCTTCTCCAAGTTCTGCCCATTACTCTCCCTGTCCCCCAGGTACATGCATCTTTTATGAAACACACTGAACCAGATCCTGGACTTTAGAAACTGCCTCCACTAGAGCAATGGACTTAATTTTAGTAATAAAACTTAGAGTACATTTTGGAAATTATTTCCTTAGAGCTATGTTTGATAATGTTAAAACCAGAGAGACACATAGGCACACATATACTTATCACACCCACACAGGAAAAGGCAGGCCCTGTCCTGATGGCTATTCCTTTGCCTGTGGGATGGATTTCTCAATGACATGTCCCCCAACAGGAACAAAATATAGGATCTCTAAGCATCAGAAAATTAATTCTCCTCTAACCCTGGGCTGCAGGAGAGAGATGACTGTTTTACCGAGTCATGGCAAGCATTCTGAGGAAGGATGACGTAGCCTGGAGGTAAGACCCAGTTTCCTGTCCTGCCTCCAAGGCCTCCCTCTTCTGGTGGATCTCCAGCTCTCTGCACCTCTCAGGTCCATTCTTTGGACTCCCTCTCTGATCCCAGCCTGGGGGGAAGGAAAGCATCCCAATGGAGGAGAAGACAGGACCCTGATCTCAGATCTGAGAAAAGAGACACACAAGAAACCCCAAGTTTAAGGGGGAAAATAAAAGCACGTGAGTTAGCAGATTGCAGGCAGATCCTCCCGTGCTGACTGTGGAGAGGAGGATGGGAGCAGAGATGGAGAACACCAAGCAAGATCAGAGGGAAGGAGATGCCAGATTGAGAGGCTGGGGGTGCAAAGTGCTGGGAGACAGGAGGCTCAGCAAGTCTGCAGAGAAGATAAGAAGACATCAAAGATGAGGATAAGGATGGTTTAAAATGCCTAATGCACTCAGATTCATAAATCTTTACAATTGTGCACAGTTCTTTGGCATGAATCTCATTTTCTCTTCAATAACAGACTACAGAAGCAGGAGTTAGTGATGCTATTTTACTAATGAGACTAAGGCACAGAGAGGGTAACTCACCTCAAGTCACACAGCAGGTGAGGGGCAGAACAGAGAACCACACGACTGCATTGTGGAGCCGCCTCCTGCAGGCTCTGCCCTTGGAAGCAGCCAGGCTTGGGGCCCAGGTGTGGAAGGGAGAAGGGGCTCTCCAGAGGGCCAACGATCTGCCCCCTGGTGCCCTTCTCAGCTTGTCCTACCCAGGAGAGCTTTGCCATGCTTAGACCTCAGCTGGGAAGTGGGGAAGGAGTAACTTACCCTCTGAAGATGAGAGGCTGAACCACATCATTTATGTAATATCTTTGACCTTTAAACACAGAATTCAGTCTGTGGAAGGGGTGGGTGAAGGGGAGAGGCTGGAGAACGGTCTCAGAGCCTTCAGCTTTCCATGACCCCTCCCCACCCCATCCCTGTCTCCCTCTCCCTCTTCTGTCTCCTGACCCTCAGGGGCCTCTTCCCCACTTGCCCAGGCCCTCCAGCCATGGGTCACCAGCCTATTCAGTCCAGGCTCAGTCGTCCTCACAGCTTAGGAGGACACATCAAGTCCAGGAAGTCAGCCTTGCTCCCAGCGTCCTGCCCACCCAGCCCAGGTCACAGTGGAGCTATGACTGCAGCACATTTTACATTGTACCCCGCATCCAGCAGACTCTGCCTCCTGCATCCCTCTGCCTCCCTCACACACATTCCCCAACACACACACACACACACACACACACACACACACACACAGGAACCTCTCCTCCCACCAGAGTCCCAGGTCCTGAGAAGCCAGCAGAGCCTGGGACTCAGAGCCTGCACCCCACCCTCTGCCACCTCTACCTGCCCCTTCTCCCTGCCTCCCCCACTGCCCCCACCTCCCCCTTCCCCTTGTCTGCCTCCCTCTCTCTCCCTCTCTGTGCACACTGCTCTGCCTGTCTCCTCACCTTGGCCCTGTGTTCATGGATCTGTCTTTGGCTCTGGGTCCAAGTCCTATCTCTGAGTCTATGTTTGTCTCTGCTATCTCTGGCCTCTGGGGACTTATGTCTGTCTCAGATCTTTAGCTCTGCTCTCTGGATATTCCTCCCTTTCCTCTCTTCTGTCTCTGGGTTGGTCTCCCCATCTCTCTGTTCCACTGCCCACTGTCTGTCTCTGTTGATCTGTGTCTGGGTCTTTTGGACTCTCCAGGTCCTTAGACTGGCTCTAAATTGTTTTTCTCATCTTTGGTCTTGGCATGAATTTCCTAGGCCTTTTCCTCTCTGTCTGTACATATCTTCCCTTCTCTGCCTTCCCCCAACTGCCCCCTGGATCCAGGAGTGGACTGGCACATAGAGCACGGTGGGGGACATGCCTGGCAGTCCTCTGTGTGGAAGGTAAATGACTCAGAAATGACTGCAGCGCTCTGCTCCTCACAGAACATGCTCCATGACCCTAGATACAGGTTCTCCTCCCTGCCTGCTGTGCTGGCTGGTCAGGCCTTGAGGCTTGGGCCTGCCTTCCTCAGTCCATGCACTGAGAGCCACTGGAAATTCTGGAAATTCTGACCAGGTCCCCTTGGTCAGGTATCTATATGTCTGGAGGATTCTGTGAGAGGAGGAATGAGGAGACACAGGAGGCCCACCAGAGAATCTTTGCCAGAGGAGGGTGGAGGGGTGTGCAGAACAGAGAACCTGGGAGCTCTGCCTCTGCATCCTGGGCCAGAACTGCCCAGCAGATCCTTGCCCCCCTCGGACAGGCACACGTGGGGCCACAAGTCCAAGGAGGAGCTGTGACAGGGTTGCAAGTACAGGAAGGGGAACAGAAAGTACATGTGTCCCTCCCTTACCCCCTCATGGCACCTGTAACCCCTCCTTGCACACAGGAAGCTCTCCACAAAGTCATTGGCTCCTATTGCACCAGGTGTCCCTAAATAAGCCCTTAAATCAGTGGAACTCAGTCCCTTCCAATATCCCTCTCCACCCCCATCCCCCCCCCACTCCCTCACCCTCAGCTCCTCAGTATCTGCCCCCAGGACAGTCTCCCCTGCCAAACCTTCTCAGCACCCCAGCGATCATGGGACCCCTGTTCAAATCCAGTCATCCCACCCCCTCCTCCTCCCTCATTTACCTAGACTCTCCATCCTACCCTCCTCCTTGCCCACCCTACCGCAACTTGGCCTCCTGGGTGTCTCCCAAAAGGCAGGCAGTCACTAATGAGCACTGAGCACTAGAAGGGGAGGGCCAAGGGCAGCTTGGTGGGGGGAGGGGATTCCAGAGCTGGAGCTAAGGGGTCCTGCCAACATCTATCAGATATGCCATCTCCCTCCAGCATCCCTGCTTCCCCCCCACCCCGCCAGCTCCTAACAATCCATCTCCTCTGAGACTGATGGACTGAGCTCAGGAGCAAATTCACAGAAGCATAGACGCAAAATGCCTGCTCTTCTCCAGACCCATTTTCTGCAGAAATGTCACTGCCCTTGCTGTCTTTCTTTAAAAACTCCCGATGACCCTAGCAGCTGAGGTTGTAGATGGAACCCAAGGGGAAGAGAAATTGCTCTCTGCTCAATATCTTCATCTCAACCCCTTGTCTCTACCACACATCCCCAAAAGCAGAACTTAAAACTCAGTAAATGTTAAAAAAAAAAAAGGTGAAATCTCAAGACTTTCCCAGCCCTAAGGTGGTCCTGAGTGCCTCCAGAAAGCAGGGGAGTTGGGGGTGAAGATGGATTTGGATGATCAAATATCCCTTCTCCTGATATTAGCAATTTTCACCAGAGGATGAAGGACAAGACCGAGGACTTGAGGAAAAGCTCTCAGCAATGACCTGCAAAGGGCTTGGTGGCCCCAAGAGGGCAGCGGAGAACAGCTCTCTGGGCAGAGCCAGCCCTGAGCTCTGGGCCCTGAGACAGGGCTGGGCTGCCCAGGCTGGGGGGTCTGGGGCTCCAGCAAGAATCCAGGAATTTCTGAATGTACAACTCCCCTCCCACTGCCCTTCCCACTGGCATCCCTTATTCTCTTTGACTCTTGAAATGCCACCCCATGCTCCAGCCCCCTTTCCTTTTCTGGTCCCCAGCCCTGGGCCTGCTGGAACAGAAGGACCACCTGGCTTTTCCTTTACGGTTGGACAGCAGGTGACATCCCAGCTCCCAGAGGTGATGGGATGAGAACTAGAGCCAGAGAACTAGAGCTGAGAACTAGACCCAGAGCTGGAACCATGTGTACTTGATTCCCAGTCCAGGGTCTTCCCATTGGTGCTGACCTCTGCTCCTAACCTAAAAGAAAGCATACTTCGTAGGCCCCAGTGGGAAGCTGGCTCACAGCCCTGGGTTTAAACACCCGTGTCAGAGCTCCCCCTTCCCCACGTGACATATACTTCCACACAGAACTGGGGCCCAGAGGACTGTCAACCACGGAGCATAGACATGTCTGCCACATGCACCGTGCTGTGCATACCCCAATCCTCAGCACACACCCCCTCTGCTCCTCAGAGCCCCTGCAGCCCTGCCCCTCTCCTCCTACTTCCTGAGCTGTGAGAGGAACTTCTCCTCATTCATCATTTGCTCTTTGCCCTGTGTTTCCAGAGGCTCCTCCCAGCTGCAGACAGGGAAGCCCTTTCCCTGTTCTAATCTGCTTCCTCCTACCACAGCCCTGTACACATGGAGGCGAGGGGCCACCCAGGATCCTCGTCTCTCTCTTCCCAGGGATCCTCTCATTCCCTTTATCGCTTCTTGCCTCTTCCGTCCCTCTGCTGACCCACCTACTCCTCCTCCAGACCCTTCTTGGTGCCACTGCCCCTCCTTTAACCTCAACAGCTGGGTCCCCTAGGGAGGTAAGCACTGAGAGAGAAGGAAGTGAGGGACAGGGAATGAATACTAACTGCAAAGTAGTTCCCTGTCCTGTTCCCTTTACTCTCCTCTGGGTGGTTCTGGTTTGAGTATGACCCCATGTTCTGCTAGTCCTTTTCTCTTTCCCTCTCCATGGAGCTAAAGAGTTGGGGAAGGTGAGAGTAACTGGACTGAAGGCACTGATTCAGTGCAGTGGAATGGAACCAGTTGGGGGGTGGGGCGGGGCACAGGTGTAAACTTATGAGCTGAAGGGCTGAATGCACGCAGGGGAAACCTGAACAGACAAGCCCCCTCCTCCTTTTCTCTCTCTCTCCATGTGCCTCCTGGTCCACTCTAGCATTTGCAATTTCTCCCTAGATCCTCTGGGTACAGCCCCCACATATCTTCCCCAGAATGGAAGAGGCACCAGACTGAGCTCCTCCCTGCAAGAATGGGACAAAATCCAGTCACCTCGTGGCATCTCACAGTGCCCATTCTTCTATGAACTCCCAAGGTCAAAACCATCCTAATGTTATTAAATACATAATGTCGCATACCAGGCAGCAGGGGATAAAATTATAAGGCAGCCATATCAGAGGGACACTGAGGGGCCAGTAATTGTCTTCATCTTCCCAGAGTCAAGCTCCAGGGGGCCAGAGCTGCACACAAAACAGATTTTTTATTTAACTCAGTCAAGGGTAGGGGGCTGCAGAACATGAGACAGGGGAGGAATAGCAGCTCAGAAGGAGGGCGCTGGGACACAGCCTTCACCCAGAGCCAGGGCTCCAGGCCAAGATCTCCAAGCAGGGACAGGGGAAACAGAGGGAAGTGGCAGGGATTCCAGACTCTTAGGCCACCAAAACAGGGTGCCACACAGGGGGTGGGGATAGAGGGGAACTATGAAAATGAGGGCTTCTGAGGAACTGGGATGTGGGGGCAGGGAGAGAAAAAGTCTTCGAAGGCACTCAGTGAAGGACTCGGGGTGATGGACACAAACACCACCCCCATCTTCCCTCTTCATGATACCCACTCCACAGAAGAGAATATCAAGGGCCACGATTGGAACTCAGCTGCATTTCTCCAGGGACCTGTGGATCTTGATGTCCAAACAGAGACATCAGAGCCCTTCAGCTCTGGAGAACAGAGACAGTTCTCCAATGTGTGAACCACTTTGTCCCATCACCTTCATCTCCACAGATCCAGTGGGGCAGGGGAAGAGGGTACAGGAGAAACCGAGGCAGATTTGCCCTCCCTCAGAACCTTCCTCACAGGCTCCTTCCTCTGACCACCTTCCCATCTGCAGGCCTTCTAGCTATAGGGAGGGTCGCTCCATTCTGGTGCTACAGGAAGGACTGCAATTAGACCACAGGAGGGACTTCCCACATTAGCATCTTGGCCATAGCCACAAACAGGCTGTAGTAGGGAAGGGGAGGGACGTGGACTTCTCTGAATAGGTCCAAGGAGCTGAGCATGAGACCAGGACACCTAGGGGAGGCAGGTAACTCACTGGCAAAGGGGGGAAGCTTTGAAAATGTACATCTGTCAGAAGCTGTGGCATCCAAATGCAATGAGGGATTGCTTGGGAAGTTCTTCTCAGGTCAGATGGCAACTCCTCTCAACTCCAGTCTAGGTGAGACTGTTTCCCTTTTAGGGATCTTTTGAGGAGGGAGAATTTGACTAGTATGTTTGAGACTTGAGAACAGAGTTTCAGTGTTCTCTCTCCATGTAGACATGTCTCTGTTACTTGGCTCTCCCCCCCAGGTTTCTACTCCCCTGTCAATTAGGAATTCAAAGGCTCCCTGAGGGAGCCTCCAGTGCCAGTGAGGCCTGCTCCCCTCCTAAAGCACACCCAGAGGGGCATCCCCCATCCTTCTCCCCTCTCAGCCCAAGGATCCCCACCCTGCAATTCTAGGAATGGCCACAAGGTGGCGGCCAAAGCATAGCGGGGCCCAGAGCTAGGCCTGGTGCCTGCTGAGAGCCAGGACCCCACTCCTCCACCTGCCCATCCTCCTCACCAGGCAGGATGCCAATCCAAGAGTCTCAGGAAAGGCAGAGCTTACTGAATGAACTCAGGCAGTGGGGAGAGGTGGGCTGTGTGTGGAGGGAGTAGAGGATGCAAGGGAAGGGAAAGAGGAGCCTGGAAGAGAAAACAGGTATGTGGAGACCCAACCAGGAAGCAGGTGGTCAGGGTGTGAAGGTCAAGTTGAGAAATCTTGGTGGAATGCCTGTCACTGCCAAAACACCAGGCCCAGCATTCCTGGGGCCCCAGGGACCTGGGCGCTGGGACAGAGACCACCAGGAATGGAGGAGGATGGGGGGGGCGGGGGTGAGTCCTAAACCTGAATAAAACACTAGGATAGAGATAGGGGAAGGGTCTGTACTGCCACCTCCCTCCTCAGGATGAAACCCAGGTGGACACCATAATCTCTGCTATTCCCAGAACACAGAAAATGGGGAGAGGCTCAGGCAAATCTGCAGTCACTCACTCCCCCGGTGCATGGAGGGGGTCTTAGCAGGGAGGGGAAACCCAAGCCCTGAATGTGGGGGGCACAGCCAGGAAAGAGAATACAGAAGAACAAGGACAGGCCTGCAGGCATCTTGGCAGTGGTGTAGAAAGAAACAGTGTGGGATCCAAAACCAGAATTAATCACAGAAAACTTCCCAGAGGAGGAGAGTATGGGGTGATATTGCAAGGGACTGAGAGATTTGATTGTAGGGAGAGAAGAGAAGATGGTTCAGACTGGGGACAGACTATGAGGCTAGGAAGCAGGGCAGGGAGGCGAATCCTGGGCTGGCTACCCACATGGAGCTGAGAGACCAGATCCAGGGAGGCTGTGGAAAAGACCAGAAACAGGTGTCAGTAGGTAGGAGGCCCTGAAACCCAGCTGGGAAGGCTGGAAAGGAATCAATAAAGAGGAAGGGGGGAGAACAGCAAGAAAGTGGAGGAATAGGATACCTAAATTTCTTCGGGTCACAGAAATTCAGCTAGATAGTTATCAAACCATTCTGAACACCTACAAACTCAACAGGAGATCAAAGAAAAGAATATCAGCAATTCTAGGAACAGAAGAGTGACCACTTTCTGGAAGGTAAGATGTGTGGAGAAATGAATCCGAGGCTATATATGGGAAGATAGACCACGGGGGGAGGTGCCGGCTCCCGGCAAGCAGTAGAGCAGTGGAGCACAAAATCAGAACTGTTAGAAGTCTGCTCCACTGAGGGACATCTTTCCAGAGGCTAAGTGGGGGGTGGAGCCCTCGCAGGGACAGTGTGGTCTCAGGACCCGTGGGGTGACAGAGAGACCAGGGGTGCCTGAGTGTGGCAGAGGTCCCAAGTATCAGAGCGGGGAAGCTGACTGCAGAGACGGAGCCAAGCAGTGGGCTCTCAGCTTGGGGTTACCTTAAACCATGATCCAAGGCATAGTCGGGCTACTGCTCTTCAAGCAGGGAACCTAAAAGTGGCAGATCTAGGGAGACTTACCATCCTCTTCCAGGAAGAGTGGCACAGGAGCAAGCTGAAGAAATCTGCTGGGTATGGACACTCCAAATGGGGCCGTGCAACAGAGATAGAAATGCTTGTTCATGGGCTGGGTGAGCATGGAGTGCGGCCAGAGACCAGGGAGACAGGGATTGACTGCTTTTCTCTGAGAATGCACTGAGGACTGGGGTCCTGAGCTCTCGGCTCCTATGGACCGGAATTGGGAGCCTGCCATCTTCATTCCTGTCCTCCAAAGCTGTACAGAAAGCGTTCAGGGAACAAAAGCTACCAATAGTGAACCCGAGCAGATTACTTAGCCTGGCCCCTGGCAAGGGCAGTGCAATTCCGCCTCAGGCAAAGACATTTGAGAATCACTGCAACAGGCTCCTACCCCAGAAGATCAGCAAGAACATCCAGGCAAGACCAAATTCACCAATCAATGAGAACTACAAAACCCCAGAGCTAGTGGAATACAGCATATAGAATTCATGCTTTTTTCCCCATGATTCCTTAGTCTTTCAAAGCTAAATTTTTAAAAAAAAATATATTTTTTAAAATTTTTTTCTTCATTTCCATTTTAACCTTTTTAAACTATCTTAATACCTTTTAAAAATCTTTTAAAATCTTCATTGTTATAGTTACAGTCTATCCCTTCTTTTATTTAACCTTATTTTTTGTATACTTATATGTTTTTCTTTCCTTAAAATTTTGGGATACAGTTTCTTCTAACAGATCAAAATATACGCTAAATCTAGTGTATGGCTTTGTTCTCGTCTCCAGCCTGATCACGTTCTCTCCTTTTTTCTTTTCTTTATTTCAACCAACTTCTTATCAATTCCCTTTTAAATTTTTTTTAATTTTCATCTTTATAGTCATATTCCATCTTTTCATCGCGTTTACCCTTAATTTTGTATATACATAAGTTTTTCTTTCTTTAAAATTTTGGAAGGCAGTTTCTTCTAACAGACCAAAATATACACAAAATCAAGTGTGTGGCTCTGTTCTATTCGCTATATATATGTGTATGTGTGTGTATACACACACACACACACACACACACACACACACACACGTATATTTTTTCCCCTTTCTTCTCCCCCCCAGTTTCAGGTCTCTTCTGCTTTGGCTAGTGTATATTTTTCTGGGGTAGTTGCCATCCTTTTAGTATTCTGTTCTCTCATTCATTTATTCTTCTCTAGATAAAATGACAAGGCAGAAATGGTCACCTCCAAAAAAAAAAAAAAAAGAACAAGAGGCAGTACCAACAGCTAGGGACCTAATCAATATGGACATTAGTAAGACGTCAGAACTAGAGAACAGAATGACAATATTCAAGATGCCAGGTGGGCTTGAAAAAAGCATAGAAGACACTAGAGAATCCTTTTCTGGAGAAATAAAAGAAATAAAATCTAAAATACTTGAAATAAGAAAAGCTTTTACTGAGGTACAATTAAAAAATGGAGGTTCTAACTGCTGGGGAAAATGAGGCAGAAGGCAGAATTAGTGACATAGAAGACCAAATGATAGAGAATAAAAAAGCTGACAAAGTGAGATAAGCAATTACTGAACCACAAGGGGAGAATTTGAGAGATAAGTGATAACATAAGATGAAACAATATTAGAATAATTGGGATCCCAGAAGAAGAAAGAGAGAGAAGGGCAGAAGGTATATTGGAGCAAATTATAGCAAAGAACTTCCCCAATTTGGAGAAGGGAACAAACATCAAAATCCGGGAGGCACAGAGAACCCACCTCAAAATCAATAAAAATAGATCAACGCCCCATCATCTAATAGTAAAATTTACAAGTCTCAGTGACAAAGAGAAAATCCTGAAAGCAGCTTGGGACAAGAGGTCTATAACCTACAACAGTAGAAATATTAGATTGGCAGCAGACCTATTCACAGAGACCTGGCATGCCAGAAAGGACTGGCATGATATATTCAGAGCACTAAATGAGAAAAATATGCAGCCAAGAATACTATATCCAGCTAGGCTGTCATTGTAAATAGGAGAAGTTAAAAAGCTTCCAGGACAAACAAAAACTAAAAGAACTTACAAACACCAAACAAGCCCTACAGGAAATATTGAAAGTGGTCCTCTAAGCAAAGAGAGAACCTGCAACAAACAGACCAGAAAGGGACAGAAACAATATACAGTAACAGTCACCTAACAGGCAATACAATGGAACTAAATTCATCTTTCAAGAGTTACCTGAATGTAAATGAGCTAAATGCCCCAATCAAAAGACAGGGTTTCAGAATGGATTAAAAAAAAGAAAGACCCATCAATAAGCTGTCTGCAAGAAACTCATTTTAGACCCAAAGACACCTCCAGAGTTAAAGTGAGGGGTTGGAAAACAATTTACCGTGCTAATGGACATCAAGAGAAAACTGGGGTGGTAATCCTTATATCAGATATATTAGATTTTTAAGCCAAAAACTATAATAAGAGATGAGGAAGGAAAATATATCATACTTAAACTGTCTGTCCAACAAGAAGATCAAACAATTTTAAATATCTATGCCCCTAACATGGGAGCAGCCAATTATATAAACCAATTAATAACAAAATCAAAGAAACACATTGATAATAATACAATAATAGTAGGGGACTTTAACACCCCCTCACTGAAATGGACAGATCATCTAAGCAAAAATTCAACAAGGAAATAAAGGCTTTAAATGACACACTGAACCAGATGGACATCACAGATATATTCAGAACATTCCATCCCAAAGCAACAAAATACACATTCTTCTCTAGTGCACTTGGAAGATTCTCCAGAATGGATCACATCCTGGGTCAAAATCAGGTCTCAACTGGTACCAAAAGATTGAGATCATTCCCTGAGTATTTTCAGACCATAATGCTCCGAAACTAGAACTCAATCACAAGAGGAAAGTTGGACAGAACTCAAATACATGGAGGTTAAAGAGCATTCTACTAAAGAATGAATGGGTCAACCAGGAAATTAAAGAATTTAAAAATTTCCTGGAAACAAAAGAAAATGAAAACACAACTGTTCAAAATCTTTGGGATACAGCAAAGGTGGTACTGAGAGGAAAGTATATAGCAATACAAGCCTTTCTCAAGAAACAAGAAAGGTCTCAAATACGCAGCCTAATCCTACGCCTAAAGGAGCTGGAGAAAGAATAGCAAATAAAGCCTAAACCCAGCAGGAGAAGAGAAATAATAAAGATCAGAGCACAAATCAATGAAATAAAAACCAAAAAAGCAGCAGAACAGAGCAACGAAACTAGGAGATGGTTCTTTGAAAGAATTAATAAGATTGCTAAACCCCTGGCCAGACATATCAAAAAGAAAAGAGAAAGGACCCAAATTAATAAAATCATGAATGAAAGAGGAGAGATCACAACCAACACCAAAGAAATACAAACAATTATAATCTTTTAGTTTTGTTTGTCCTGGAAGCTTTTTAACTTCTCCTTCTATTTACAAACATATTATGAGCAACTATACACCACTAAATTTGACAATGTGGAAGAAATGAATGCATTCCTAGAGAGGTATAAACTACCAAAACTGAACCAGAAAGAAATAGAAAACCTGAACAGAACCACAACCAATAAGGGGACTGAAGCAGTCATCAAAAATCTCCCAAAAAACAAGAGCCCAGGGCTAGATGTCTTCCCAGGGGATTCTACCAAACATTTAAAGAATTAATATCTATTTTCCTGAAACTGTTCCAAAAAATAGAAATGGAAGGGAAACCCAAACTCATTTTATGAGGCCAGCATTACCTTGATCCCAAAATCAAAGACCCCATCAAAAAGGAGAATTACAGACCCAATATCCCTGATGAACATGAATGCAAAAATTCTTACCAAAATACTAGCCAATAAGATCCAACAGCACATTAAAAGGATTATTCACCACAACTAAGTGGGATTTACTCCTGGGCTGCAAGGTTGGTTCAACATCTGCAAATCAATCAATGTGATACAAGACATTAATAAAAAAAAGAACAAGAACCATATGATCCTCTCAATAGATGCTGAAAAAGCATTTGACAAAGTACAGCATCCTTTCTTGATCAAAACCCTTCACAGTGTAGGCATAGATATTACATACCTCAAAATCATCAAAGCCATCTACGAAAAACCCACAGCTAATACCATTCTCAATAGGGAAAAACTGAGAGCTTTTCCCCTAAGTTCAGGAACATGGCAGGGCTGTCCACTGTCACCACTGCTATTCAACATGTACTAGAAATCCTAGCCTCAGCAATCAGACAATAAAAAGAAATAAAAGGCATCCAAGTTGGCAAAGAAGAAGTCAAACTCTCACTCTTTGCAGACGACATGATACTTTATGTGGAAAACCCAAAAGACTCCACACAAAAACTTCTAGAACTCATACCGGAATTCAGTAAAGTGTCAGGATATAAAATCAATGCACAGAAATCAGTTGCATTTCTATACACCAACAACAAGATAGAAGAAAAAGAAATAAGGGAGTTAATCCCGTTTATAATTGCACCCAAAATGATAAGATACCAAGGAATAAATCTAACCAAAGAGGCAAAGAATTTGTACTCAGAAAACTATAAAGTACTCATGAAAGAAATGGAGGAAGACACAAAGAAATGGAAAAAGGTTCCACGCTCATGGATTATAAGAACAAATATTGTGAAAATGTCTCTGCTACCTAGAACAATCTACACATTTAATACAATCTGTATCAAATCCGTATCATTTTTTATAGAAATGGAACAAGTAATCCTAAAACCTATATAGAACCAGAAAAGACCCCGAATACCCAGAGGAATGTTGAAAAAGAAAACCAAAGTTGGTGGCATCACAATTCCAGACTTCAAGCTCTATTACAAAGCTGTAATCATCAAGACAGTATGGTACTGGCACAAAAACAGACACATGGATTAATGGAACAGAATAGAAAACCCAGAAATGGACCCTCAACTCTATGGTCAACTAACCTTCGACAAAGCAGGAAAGAATGTCCAATGAAAAAAAGACAGTCTCTTCAACAAATGGTGTTGGGAAAATTGGACAGCCACATACAGAAGAATGAAATGGACCATTGTCTTACACCACACACAAAAATAGACTCAAAATGGATGAAAGATTTAAATGGGAGACAGGAATCAATCAAAATCCTTGAGAACAACACAGGCAGCAACCTCTTTGACCTCAGCTGCAGCAACTTCTAGGAACATCACCAAAGGCAAGGGAAGCAAGGACAAAGATGAACTATTGGGACTTCATCAAGATAAGAAGGTTTTGCACAGCATAGGAAACAGTCAACAATATCAAAAGACAACTGATAGAATGGGAGAAAATATTTGCAAATGACATATCAGATAAAGGACTAGTATCCAAAATCTAGAAAGAACTTCTCAAACTCAACACCCAAAGAACAAATAATCAAATCAAGAAATGGGAAGAAGACATGAACAGACATATCTCCAAAGAAGACATCCAGGGCATCTGGGTGGCTCAGTGGGTTAAAGCCTCTGCCTTCGGCTCAGGTCATGATCTCAGGGTCCTGGAATCGAGGCCTGCATCGGGCTCCCTGCTCGGCAAGGAGCCTGCTTCCCCCTCTCTCTCTGTCTGCCTCTCAGCCTACCTGTGATCTCTCTCTCTCTGTCAAATAAATAAATAAAATTAAAAAAAAAACAAAGAAGACATCCAAATGGTCAACAGACACATGAAAAATGCTCAACATCACTCAGTATCAGGGAAATACAAATCAAAACCACAGTGAGATATCACGTCACACCAGTCAAAATGGCTAAAATTAACCAGTCAGGTAACAACAGGTGTTGGTGAGGATGTGGAGAAAGGGGAACCCTCCTACATTGTTGGTAGCAATGCAAGCTGATGCAGCCACTCTGGACAACAGTACAGAGGTTCCTCAAAAAGTTGAAAATAGAGCAAGCCACAATCCAGTGATTGCATTATTGGGTATTTACTATAAAGATACAAATGTAGTGATCCTAAGGGGCATGTGCACCCTTATGTTTATGGCAGCAATGCCCACAATAGCCAAACTATGGAAAGAAGCTAGATAATAGATGAATGGCTAACAAAGATGTGGTATATATACACAATGGAATACTGTGCAGCCATCAAAAAACCCCAAATCTTGCCATTTGTAATGACATGGATAGAACTAGAGGGTGTTATGCTAAGTGAAATAAGTTAACCAGAGAACGATAATTATATGGTCTCTCTGATATGAGGAATTTGAGAGGCAGGGCAGGGGTCATGGAGGTAAGGGAGGGAAAAATGAAACAAGATGGGACCGGGGAGGGAGACAAAGCACAAGAGACTCTTAATCTCAGGAAAAAAAAAACAAAACTGAGGGTTGCTGGAGGGGAGGGGACTGGTAGGGTTAGGGTGGCTGGGTGATGGACACTGGAGAGGGTATGTGCTATGGTGAATGCTATGAATTGTGTAAGACTGATGATTCACAGACCTGTAGCCCTAAAACAAATAATACATTATATGCTAATTAAAAAAAAAAGAGGAAGGGGACAGCACCCCAGACTAGCTTAAGTATTTCTCCTCTACTCCCCATCCCATAAAGCCAAGAGAATAGGAGCAGAATCTAGGGCCTCCAAATGGGGCACAAGGACTTCTGGCCCAGGAATCAGGGGCCTGGCATTTCCAGAGGCAGCCAGCACGGAGCAGGGGACACTGAGTGTTCCCACCCTGAGGGCCTCTGGCTCCTGTCTGTAAAGTCGGAGTGTTTAACTGGTGGTCTCTGAGCTCTCTTCTCTGAATCTGCCTGGCTGATCACCGCCTGCCTGCCCAGGAAAGGTCTGCCCATCTGTGATCCATCAGGCTTTACCCCACAACCTCTCAAGGTACCAACACTCTGACCCACTTTCCTATCCAGAAAAAAACTACTTCCATGCTTGCAGATGTGGGTGTGGGTTCAAATATCAAAAGCGCAGCCTGGGGTTATAGAGCATGAAGTGCCACAGCAGGATGTGAGTTTGACTCAGTAAGAACTTCCCAGCAAAATGGCTCTGAATGCCTCAGCTTATGTGAAATTCAGCAAGAATGTATACATGACCTCACCAGAGGCCTCTAAAAGACAAGGACTTGTTTTGGACTGTTTGGGTAGGACTGATTAGAGACAGAAGTCTTCACTGTGATCCAGGCCATCCCGGTCTCAGAAGCGGAAACACAGGAACTTCTAGGGACTCTAAGACCCTTAGGCAGAATGCGTGGAGCCTAGAGTTAGGAGCTATAGCCTGGTTACGTCACTCCCAAATTCTGAAGGTGGAGCCAGGGAGACAGCAGACCTGAACCCTCCACTGTCTGGCCTCCCTCCCACTTGGCTCCCCCCTCTTTATGGCCCTCCCTCATCAGAGCAGGGCCTCTCATCTCTTCCTGAGCTCAGCCCTAAGTGTAGGCCTCAGGACTCAGTTTCCATCCAGCCTCAGACCTGGGATCCTGATGCCATCCCTGCCCTCCAGAAGTGTACAGTTGAGTAAGGAAGAAAAGACACAGGGTAACTACAGCTGAAGACAGTGTGTAAAGAGGAGATCAAAGGAAATAAATTTCTTCAGAGGCAGATAATCCAGGAAGGTGTAGGCAAAGAAAATATTTAAAATGGATCTGGATGATTATGTAGGATTTAAGTAATCAGAGATTTGGACAACAGAATTCCGAGGAAAGACATAGCTACTAGGAAGGATTTCTTGACTCTGGGCGTCGCATGATATGAAAGTTCTGTTCATCACCAGAGTGAAATGCAAGAACCAGTGAAATTTAAGATAAAACTGCAGGAACTGGAGGGTTTGAATACAGAAGACAGGAGCCAGGACCTCTGTCCCAGCTCAGGGTCCATTTATCCCCACTACTCTTCCACTCGATCTTCTTGAAGGGGTGAAGTTTCAAATGGGACAGGGTACCCATTATGCTTCCACCTATATTATCTCTCTCACATCTTTCTCCCCACTGAGTTCTTTAATAAGAATGAAAGGATTTCTTAATCTCATTACTGAGAAGAGCACAAAGGGCAGAAAAGCATATACTATACTAATTAAGTTAGGTAATTTGCATACTTGGGGAAAGAGAGAAACCCCTCCTCCTTCCATCTCCATAGTTCATTTCCCTAGATCTTCTGACAATACACGTCAATAAATATCCAGACTTCCTCCTTCTCAGGACAGAGATGCTGTTAAATGTCAGAAGTAAAGTTTGTCATAAAAATCCCTCATAAAACAGCCTCCCAAGCACTTGTGGTAGAAGGTGGAGGAGGGACTTCCTGTGCCGTGTCTGCCTTCAAACCACGTGCAGGTCCTCCTGCCTCCAGGTTCCAGGAGCTTTGCTTCAAGTTTTCTAAAGAAGTAAATGGAGACATTCAACTCTTCTTACCATTCTTGGTCCTGTCAAGGCCCATTGCTTTCTGTGAATTTAGTTTTGCAAATGACTAGTTTCTCACAATCTTCACCCTAGATTCTTTAATTAGTGTAATTTTTAATTCTCCTCTTTCTAGGATGGCTCAAACAGAGAGTCCTATTTGCAAGCAAAGACGTAAATAAAATGGCTTCTTCTAGTACCTTCCCTGAGGGGATTCTAAGAGAAGGACCATGGTTACGTGGGTGGTGTACATATAACTGCAGCTGTGTACTAGGCTAATGTGTAAAAAACGTGAGGGAATTTCTTTTCAGCTGCTGTTTCTCTTTCTCTGCAAATCTCTTCTAATTGTAGCAGGTGTATAGGGTTCCACAGCAACCCAGAGGTGTCATTGAGTCCAGCCTGTATGTAGTCCTCTTCTGTGAGCTTCCAGTTGTGCAGGTCCCCCTTCATGAAGCCGGAGATGATGACAAAACTGAGAACCAAAAGTTTCACTGATGTGAACAGTTTGAAAACTATGAAGAAGCAACGATCATTCAGACTTTGAATTTCTATAAACAACAACAGGAGAACCACAGCAAAGTAGACTAGATTGTCTGCAAAGACTTGGGGAACATGCTGTGAGATGCTCTCAAACAGGGTCTCAGAGATCCGTTTACCAATCAGGTTGTCAAAAATTAATGTCCAGGCTGAGATCATAATGAATGCATCAGCAAAAAAGGAGATGATGAGGGTCCAGCCAGTGATGACAGCCCAGATTTCACCCATAGTGATATAGGTGTAGAGATATGCCGAGCCAGAATGGGGAATCCGGGCACTAAACTCTGCATAGCACAGCCCAGCCAACAACGATGTTAGGCCGGCCACCAAAAAGCAGATGACAGTGGATGGTCCTGCTTGACTGCCAGCCATGTCCCCAGTCAGAACATACACACCAACACCCACTGTGTGGCCAACACCCAGGGCCACTAAATCCAGAGTGCTCAGGCTTTTGTCAGGGGCAGTCTCAGGTACCAGTTGCTCCAGTGGACGTCTGTGTACCAGCTTTTGACCAAGTCTTCGAAGTGTCTGACACAGCATTCTAGTAGGAATTGCAGAAGATTTTAAGGATTAGAGAGCTGTAGCAAGCTCAGGTTGCCAAGAGTGTTGGATCTGGATCAGTGAGGCTGAGTTAAGCCAAGTCACGTTAGGTCTGCCGAGGTCCCGTTGCTCAGGCTTCAAAGCTGCTGCTTCATACTGCTTCTGGTACGTGCTATCCTTCCATAGTGCCTAGGGAAACAGTAAATATTTACTACACAATGATGTTCAACCAACCAAGCGAAACTCCAAAGTCTCATGTAACTTGTTGCAGCCCAAATAATAAACAAATGACACCAAAAGACATAATAGAAAAATCAATCCTGCTTCCCCTCCAGAAAAAGTATCAAATACCTCCCAACATTCTACCTTTTTTTTTTTCCAGTAGGCTCAATGCCCAGCATGGAGCCCAACACAGGGCCCAAGCTCACAACCCTGAGATCAAGACCTGAGCCGTTATCAAGTGTCCGAGTCTCAACTGACTGAGCCACTCAGGTGCCCCAACATTTTCCTTTTTTACATACCACATAACATAATCCCATTTGAGTTCATAAGTCATGTTGCTTCGTGTGCTAATTAGGCAGTAAGACATAATAGGACATGAATGTATTGTGCTCTTGCATGTGCTTCACATGTGGGGTGTGTGCATGGTATTTGAGTGTGAGTGTGACACATTAATTCATGGATGAGTGGGCCTCGTTGCAATTACAGACCCATTTTTTTTAATATATTATCAGAGTTTAAAATACAAATATTGGTCTCTCGGCCTTAAAACTCTTAGCCCCAAAATCTACTACCCAAGGTCAGATGTCACTTTGGCCCTGTTTTTGCTCATTCTGCATCATCCATTTAGCTGTGTGGATGGCCAAGAATGTACAATCCATCCCTTCCCTTTAGTCACTTATGCCCACAGGGGTGCTGTGAACAGAAAAGAAGAGGGAGAAAGGGGCAGGACCTTCATAACCACCTGCAAGAAGGAGAGGACCAGGCTGCCTGGGAAGGAAACACTGAAGAAATGGGGGCAGCAACCAATCCAGGGTCCATGACTGAAAAGAGAGAGGAGCCAAGAAGGTGGTTTTGTGAATTTTGACATTCAATAAACCTCAACCAAAGCAACCAGAT
Source organism: Ailurus styani (assembly GCA_002007465.1). NCBI lineage: Eukaryota > Metazoa > Chordata > Mammalia > Carnivora > Ailuridae > Ailurus > Ailurus styani. The sequence continues at coordinate 637,486 of LNAC01000691.1, read as the reverse complement.
AAAAATTCACTACTTTTTTTTTATGTCCACAGTTATGACAATGTGATAGGTAAGGAGAAAAGAAATGTCACGTACCCCAGTAGTTCACAACCAAAAAATTCCTTCTGTCTCCTCCCTCTCTGGGTTCCAGGAGAGAAGGTGAGCTCACTTCTGCAGACAGTCTCCTCACCGGCCACACTGATCTCTACATACCCTGTGCCATTTGTGATGTCAGCTGCCAGGGACCTGGAGAATCTGCCCTGCTCTGAAGCTTGTTTTAAAACACTCACTTGTAACTCCCTATGAATTTTTCATATGGAGTAATTTTTAACTCAAACTGTTGCTGAATGTTTTCTTAATGAAGGATTCTTGCATGTGGTTTCCTCTTCCCTCTCCTCCCCTGCTGCTATTCAAATGACCCTCTCCACAAGAAGGGCAAGGCTCTGGATGAACAATTCACAGCAATGCCCAGGAAATGAGAAGTGGAGATCGGAGAGAACAAGGTCATGCAGCCCCCACTCTCCTCCCTATTCAGGCTTTGCTTTTGAGAATATTAGGAAATGTTGTCAGAGGTTTTTAAAGACAGAAAGATCAAGTCAAAATTGGAAAGGCTTCTCTACAGATGATCAAAAGGAACCCTTGGGTTTTGGGCCAGACCTTCTGTCTACAAATCCATCTAGACTCCTTATTTGCCACTCACCACCTCCAATGTTATGATTTACCAACAAACACATTAGATAAGAAGGGTGAATTCTTAACTCATGGAATCTTTCTACACTATTTCAGGTGACCCCCAACCAGGCTTCCTATCCTTCCAGTGTTCCTCACTGCCCTTCCTTCACAGTCCTTCCTTCCTTCATAATCTGATCTGTGCTTATTCCTCCAGCCTCATCTCCTGCCTAGTTCCTACTCCAGCTGTGAAAGTCAACACTCACACTGTTCCCCTGCCTCTAATGCCTTCTTGGCCCCTTCACTTAGCTAACCCCCACTTCTATTTCAGTTCCCACCTCAGAAGACACTTCCCCAGAAAGCTTCCCCTGATGTTTATGTTGCCCTTCCTATGTGCTCTCCTAGTACTGGGCTTCCCCCATGTGCCATTGATCCTAATGTGTCAGAATTCCAGGTCAACTACTGATCTCCTCCATCAGACTGTAAGTTAGGCGCTCAATAAATACTTCTTGAACAAATGACCATGTTGAGAAGAGAAACCTAAAAGACGCCGTAATCCAGAATTCCTATCTACTGGATGTGGATATACATAGTTTGTAGCCAAGCAACCTTTATAAACCTGGATCAGGTAAAGGTATACATGGTATTACCTTTCATGTGGAAGATTAGCAAAATGGATAGTGTAAAGGGGAAACTAACTGTGATAAAACCTTGACCACACACCATTCAGAGCAGGTAAAAACCACACATAAGTGGTAAGAGTTGTTTGCCTTTGAAGACCTTGTTTAAAATTATCAGGCAATGAACCACCAATGCCCAGTTAGAGAATCCCTACTTTTTTTAATGCATCATGCTCAGGCCCTATAATCCAAGTAGGAGGTCCTAAGGCAGAGGTTCTCACTTGGGGGACAGAGGCAGACACAAAGAAGACAACCTGAGGACATTTTCAAACTTCAGATCCTCTCCCTTGGGGATTCTTGTCCAGTAGTCCTGGACTTCCCATGACTGCTCTAAACCACCCCAACTGACAAGAAATTGTCCTCAAGTTCAAGGGGAAGATATTCTAAAAGCTTCCAACAAAGGAAGGCAGTGCAGTTCACCAGTAAGGAGTAAGGCTCTGTAGGTAGACTGTTCAGGTTCAAATCATACCTCAATCTCACACCCATGACTCTGGACAAATTACTTCGTCTCTTGGAGCTTTAGTTGCCACAATAGTCAAATGGGAGTAAAAGTAAATATCTCACAAGGCAGCTGTGAGGAGGAAGTGAAGTGAGGTATGTAAGTATGTAGCTCAGTGCCTAGCAAACAATATGGACTTAATATCATCTACCTAGTACTTAATATTGAAATCAGGTCCAAAGTAACCAAACTTTAATTCTGTCGGTCTTTATAAAAGTGGAGGCTGAAAATCATCCACTAAAACTTGAGCTTGTTAGCTAGTTCTCATGAGACAAAGAAAACAGTTTTATTCCATGATTCATCTTGAAATGAATCTGCTAAGGACTCTAATTAGACCCCTCATCCATGCTGGTGCTAACACATGGGGGGGTCCTAGGCTTACTGAGTTGGACCACGCATTGAGAAATGCAAGGCTCTAAAATAATAATAATAATAATAATAATAATAATAATAATAATAATAATAATAATATCTTTGTCTACAGATGCCTCTTCTGTACTGGGTACTATAGAAATAAGAACAACGAATACTATGCCAGAAATTCTGGGTGTGAGCGCTGCCCTTCCTTGTGACTACATAAACTTGGGTAATTTGCTCACTCTCTCTAAGCCTCAGTCTTCTCATCCACTAAGAACCTTACTTAACCTCCCTCACTAGGTCAACATGAGAATTCAGTAAGAAGATACAAACTACCACATGCTGCTGGTGGGAGTGTCACTGGGGACCATCCTGAAGCACAATCTTAGTGGAATTCAGAATGCACACACAATTGGGTACTGTAGTTGATGAATGGGTGAATGTATCTAAAACAAATATAGAACACTGAGTGGAAGAGCATTTGTTAAATGCACTGAGGAAAGTGCCCTCTGTGAGGAAGGGGAATGAGAAGAGAGGTAAGGATAAAAGAGGAAAATAAAATATTGAGGGCACCTGGGTGGATCAGTGGGTTAAAGCCTCTGACTTCAGCTCAGGCCATGATCTCAGGGTCCTGGGATCGAGGCCCGCATCGGGCTTTCTGCTCAGCAGGGAGCCTGCTTCCTCCTCTCTCTGCCTGCCTCTATGCCTACTTGCAATCTCTCTCTGTCAAATAAATGAATAAAATCTTTTTTAAAAAAAATAAATAAATAAATAAAATAAAATCTTGAAAGGGGGCCTGAAAGGAAGTGATGGTGCAAACACACCATGACTGAGGAGAGACTGACTCCACTCTGTGCAAAGTAGGTTAAACACAGGATTGCAGGTGATAATGTTGTGAGAGGACCTGGTACAGAACCTGATAAAAGGCAGGCTCTCAGTAGATTTAAACTGAAAGGGAACTAGATTCCTGTATTCATTAGGATGTGGAGAATACAAAGAAGGAATACCTGCTAGAGAGTGAAGAACAGGAATGATGGGGCACCCCTCCTACTAGTTTACTCTAGTACTCTAGGAACACATTTCCCTTTTCCCAATTCCTCTTTCTCCTTCAGCCCCTTCAGCTGTCTTTGGAGGCTCCTGTAGTTGGCACTAAGGATGTCTGTACCATGTTCTCTCTCTGGGGAACCGTGCCCAGCTACCACCTCTCAACAAAGACACAACAGTGGTTCTTAACATTTGTTGAATCACAGACCCCTCTGAGGTTGGGCACCTCAAAAAAATGTCATAGACTCTTCTGAAGTCCATCCATGCATCCTGAGCAAGAATCCCAGAGAAGAAACATCTGAATGCCAGGATCAGAGAGGGGTAATGCTTGATAATTTCTGTTTCCCTCAACTGGATTGTGCAGGATGGTCCTTATGCTCTTTCCACTTTTACTGAAGATGAGGGAAAGTGGGCCTACAGACAAAGTAGGAAGATACCAGAGAAGCAACCCAAAGAACATCTAGAAATTAAATTGTCATATTTCATGACTCCAAAAGTAACAGACAGAACAAATGAACAACCAAACATATAGAAGGGAATGCATATCCATGATTGGGAATCCTGAGAGAGCCTACCACAAATCAACCTTATAACAACACAGAGGAACATCATCCTCAAACACCATGTTCAGAAATGCCCTTTTCCTGTGCAATAATCTGCAATTATTCCAATGGTTTATATTCAGTCTAGACTCTCTGACCCAGAGGTCAGAGCTCCATCCTAATTCTCTCCTTACCTTTAGGCCTATCACCTTCCTAAGTCAGCTCCTCACATCCTGACTTACCCTTCCTGGAATGAGTCTTCGGCCTGGGTAAATTACCTGCCCTGCTAGGGACACCTTCCTCACTCCTTCTGTGCAGTCTTGACACTCTAGCTCTTCGTAGCCCTGTTCTACAATCTTTCCCTATCCTGCATCTAGGAAGCCTTTCCTAAGCCATCCGACTGATCCGCATCTCCAACCTTCCTCCTCTTCCCAGCAACCCTTACAGCCTGTCCTGATGGTCAGCTACAACTAAATTTCCCTATTTGTCAGCCAGTGTCCTGGGTGAGTCACTTAAATTCATTTATATTCTAAAAATTTCCAGAAGGCTGGGCCAGGATCTATATGCCTCCTCATTCTGAATTCCTCCACACTTTCATCTCCAACCCTCACTACATGGGACAAGGATCTGCTCAATGGGGAGTCTGCTTCTCCCTCTGCCCCTTCCCCCACTTGTATGCTCTCTCTCTTTCTCTCAAAATTCTCTCAAATTCTCATTATTCTCTCAAAAAATGAATAATATTTTAAAAACTAACTAAAAGACAACTTATAGAATGGGAGAAGATATTTACAAAGGACATATCTGATAACTGGGTTAGTATCCAAAATATATAAAGAAGTTATCAAAGACAACACCCCCCCCCAAAAAAAATAATCCAGTCAAGAAATGGGCAGAAGACATAAACAGACATTGTTACAAAGAAGACATCCAGATGGCTAATGAACACATGTAATGATGCTCAATATCACTCACCATCAGGGAACTAAAAATCAAAACCATGATGAGATACCATCTCACACCTGTCAGAATGGCTAAAAATAGCAACACAGAAAACAACCAGTGTTGTCTAGGATATGGAGAAAAGAGAACCTCCTTGCACTGTTGGTGGGAATGCAAACTGGTGCAGTCACACTGGAGAACAGTATGGAGGTTCCTCAAAAAGTTAAAAATAGAACTACTCTTCTATCACCCTGATGTATATTTATAGCAGCATTATCAACAATAGCCGAATTATGGAAAGAGCCCAAATGTCCATCAACTGAGGAATGGATAAAGAAGATGTGGTATATATATATACATATATACAATGGAATATTACTCCAACATCAAAAAGAATGAAATCTTGCCATTTGCAATGATGCAGATGGAATTAGAGGGTATTATGCTAAGTGAAATAAGTCAGAGAAAGACAAATGCCATATGATTTCACTCATATGTGGGATTTTAAAAGCAAAACAGATGAACATAGAGGAAGAGAAGGAAAAATGAAATAAGATGAAAACAGAGAGAGAGGGCGCCTGGGTGGCTCAGTGGGTTGAGGCCTCTGCTTTCGGCTCAGGTCATGATCTCAGCATCCTGGGATCGAGGCCCGCATCGGGCTCTCTGTTCAGCAGGGAGCCTGCTTTCTCCTCTGCTTATCTCTCTGCCTGCCTCTCTGCCTACTTGAAATCTCTCTCTGTGTGTCAAATAAATAAATAAAATCTTTAAAAAAAAAAAAAGAAAACAGAGAGAGAGGCAAACCATAAGAAACTCTTAATGATAGAGAACAAATTGAGGGTTGCTGGGGGCAGGCTGGAGATGGGCTAAATGAATGATAGGTTTTAAGGAGGGCACTAGTGATGAGCACTGGGTGTTAGGTATATAGGTGTAAGTGATGAATCACTAAATTCTATATCTGAAACCAATTTTACCATATGTGTTAACTACCTAGAATTTAAATAAAAACTTGAAATTAAAAAATGATCAGTCTACAAAACAGTTTTCCACAGAAAAATAGTCAACTACAGGAAGTTGACTTTCTTTCTTTTTTTTTTTTAAAGAATTTATTTACTCATTTGACACAGAGAGAGAGATTACAAGTAGGCAGAGAGGCAGGCAGAGAAAGAGGAGAGAGGAGGAAGCAGGCTCCCTGCTGAGTAGAGAGCCTGATGTGGGCCTCGATCCCAGGACCCTGGGATCATGACCTGAGCCGAAGGCAGGGGCTTTAACCCACTGAGCCACCCAGGCGCCCAGGGAAGTTGACTTTCTATAAAACAACTAATCTGTGCTGTTCAAAACTGTCAAGGTAAGGAATGGCAGGCTGAGGAACTGTTGCAGATTAAAGAGAATAAAGAGACATAAAAATAAGATGTAGTACAGAACCCTGGATTGCACCTGGATCAGGGAGAGACATTTTACTATAAAAAACTGAGTAATTAGTAAACTTTTAATATGGACCATATTTCATTACACACACAAACACACACACACAAACACACAGACACACACATGGATTCACACATTGGAGAGAGCAAGAAATTGCCAAAATATTAATGGTTCTAACTCAATGAAAGATAAAGGAGTGTTAATGCTACTATTCTTACAAATTTCTGTAGGTTTAATATTTGTCAATCTATAAGGGTAAGAGGAAAACAACAATGTCCCAGTAGTGAAGGTTATGGTTTCTCCTTTCCTAATGATCCTTTATAAACAAGCTTGCCATCACTTTTGGTTGGAACCAAATTCCTCCCAGAATGATCAGGCCCCAAATCAGAAACTTTAGATCAGAGCATTGGGTGGGAAGAGAGAATGCCTTTTCTTTGATTTACAACCAAAACTGTCAGCAAGAAAACTGCCTGGAAAGAAAGCACAACATCAGCTATGTTAGTACGGTTATAACTCCATACTTTTATTATCATTTTGTGGGACTACCACAAACTAATACACCAGGGCCCTAGGCTTGAACTCTAGAGGCATTGGGGAACATGGGCAGAGCCTGTAAGCAGAGAAAAATGGTATCTGGCAAATAGGAGTACCACATATAAGTGCAAGACTTAGGGCCACATGGACAGTGAGGTGAAAGAGAAAGAATTTGATGAGCTGCAAGTAATGCACAGATGTTACTTCATTTAACCCACATAACAACCCAACGACATAAGTATTATTATTCCCTTTAGAGACTGAGAGGTTAGATAACTGCCCCAAACTCATATAGCCAGTACAAAGAAGAGCTGGAATTTCAGCTTGGTTCTTTGTTTCGTCAAAGACCACGTTCTTTCTCCTGTGGCACCCTATCTCCACAAAAGGTAAGACGCTAGAGCATAGCTAATAAAGGGCTTTTTGAACCAGTTCTCATATTAGGTCACTTTCTGCCAATGTCATCCATTTCCTCCCAAATAGATACTGATGAGCCAGAGCTAGAAGTACTGTGATCATTAAATCTGAAAGCTCCATCTAAACTGTTTCCTGCTAAAATCCAAACCTATCTAGGGCCTAAATATCTCCAGACCAACCGTTTAGAGGCCAAGAAAGATTCCAAAGCATCCCTACACCTGTTCTAATAGTTCATAGATATGATTTTACATGTAATTGTTAATTCCTACCCACAACTTTACTCCATTTCCTTTGCTTGGCTTTTAGTGTAAATACAAGATAAAAGATCTCTAGACCCAAAAAGAAGAAAGAAAACCCATGTTCAGTGCATTTAAGGAGTGCTAGAGTAGAAAATGAAACCTTGATTCTCACTGTGTAAAGGAAGACGGAAGTGGGGAGCATACATTTTCTAAAACGGGAGCCCAATGGCAGGAAGATGGCTGCAATTTCACAGACAATGTGAATGCCTCCAGGTTTGGCCTTCCCAAACCCCAGCCATCATCCAAGGCTTCCAGATGCTGCCTGCACACAGCATTAGGAAACCTCTGTCACAAAGGACAGTCCCAACTGGGACAAAGAAAGGTGGGAAGGCAGATGGTGCCAGCTTAATGAGGATAGTTTAACAAAACATCTTTCAAGATTATTAATTAATTAATTAATTTATTTATTTCACAGAGAGAGAGTGAGAGAGAGAGAGAGAACACAAGCAGGGAGAGCAGCAGAGAGGCAGAGGGAGAAGCAGATTCCCCACTGAGCAGGGGGCCTGAGGTGGGGTTGGATACCAGGACCCTGAGATCATGACCTGAGGAGAAGGCAGACCCTTAACTGACTGAGCCACCCAGGCACCCCAACAAAACATCATTTTAAGCTTCCTAATTCCCTTGGCCTTTTGCTCCCTAGACTTGGTTGCCAATCAGGAGAAGACTGGGAAGGTTTCCAGAAAATGGCAATGTCTTCTATATCCTTAACCAAGAAAAACCAGTAACAGAAAAATGTTTGTTCACCAGTCATCCAAAATATAATGAACTCTTTTCCAGAGCTAAAATGGCAGAGTGATGCTGGTAATAGGACTTCAGCTATGTCAGATTGATCATCCTGCCATGGTTATTGTTGACAACCAGAGACCTGGCCTAATAGAATATATAAAATGGGCATTAGTGTTTTGTACTGTGACGTATGTCTGTGACCAGTTCAGAGCTCACAGAACCTAGAGCATTTTTAATATTTATTATCCACCCATAGATATAAAAGCACAAAGACCAATGGATATCAGGCATCAGTACAGACCTCTTGGTCTTTTTTGGATCTCTTTGTTATTATTTTTTTAAGTAGGCTCCATGCTAGGAGGCTCCAATGTGGGGCTTGAACTTACGACCCTGAGATCAAGACCTGAACTGAGATCAGATGTTGGACACTTAACTGAATGAGCCACCAAGGTGCCCCTCCTTATTTTTTTAAAATTATTAATGAATATGGACATGAGATAAGGAATAATGGGTATTCTGAACATGCTATTACTATAGGAAGATCAACAGAGAAGATAAAAGATTGCCTTTCTGTTTTAATTTCAAAATGACAAAACCCCAAATATGTTCATTAAAAAGAGGAATTGACAAAGCTGCCTCTAAGGATCCTGACTTTATTTAGGGAAATTGCATATAAATTTGGAACAAATCTAAGAAATTACAACTGAACTCACTGATATCAGATATTTGGGGATCACCAACCTAGCCCTCAATTCAATTCAGCTGATGCCATACTTCCTGGTCCACCCTCCTGGTCCATAAAAAATGAGATCCTCTCTGCTATCACTTAGACTCACCCAGCAGCCATAAAAGAGTGCTGCTCTTCCTTGGAGCAGGATAAAGCCCTAAATCACATTCTTCCTGACTACTACATTGCACCAGATAACTGAAGTGTGAGTGCTCTCTATCCTCCTTCTAGAAAATGACACCTTCCTCAAGTCTTAACAAGAATCACACGGACACACCACCTCGTCCACCCCAAACACATACACACTCCCAACCAACCTGCAGTTTCCTGCTCTCTATTCAGTCAAAACTTCAAAGATTATATTTGTTTTTCTTTTCACTGTTCTTCTACCTCTTACCCCTACTATTATCCTTTTCTGTGGCTCCTGCTTCAACAGGACAAATCTTTCTCCACACAGGCACATCTATGCTGGCATTCGCATCAGCCTTCAAACAGACTGAAACTCTCTGTCTAGAACATACTCTTTCCAAACCCTGTTCCACAGGACCCTCCTTCCCCACGCTTCTCTGGCCATATCTATAGAGAAATATCTGATTTCTCTAGTATGCTCTCCTTGCCCCCTGCTCTCCCTCTCATTAATGCTGTGGCATAACTCAGGGCCTAGAACTTTGCACTGGGAAAAATCGCAGTTAGGGAAGAGGGCAGGAGTAGTAGGTGATGAGGCGGAGCCAAGGAGCAGAGTTTCTGCCTGGTGATGCTTCCAGCTTCCTTTCCTTTCTCAGCTGAAGCCTGAGATACAAAGAGTTAACTAACGACAGCCAAGGAAGTACCCCAAGCTCCACAGCCCAGTTTGACAAACTCAGAGTCTGACACAAGAACTGACGTCCGAGACTCTTCCACCACAACAAAGTCAAAGTACAAGGGAAGTAACCCAAGTCAGCTGAGATAAAAGTGTAGTATCTGTGACATTTATGATTTGCTCCAGGGTCATCTCCTTGATGTGTGACAAATGAACAGACAACACAGAGTTTTATTACTTTCACTGCTTTGCTTTATTTGGAAAATAAGTTACCTAAAGATTTGGCATTTGGCAACATGAAATGATTTCTCAAACTGCAATAACTACATGTATGGCTAGAGTGCAGAAAGGAGTATACAATAGTGAATTGACTGAATGGTGTGTAAAATAGGATTTCACTTGTTTCAGGAGAATAGGGAAATGTCCATGAAATGCCCTTATCTGGGCACCTGGGTGGATCAGTCCGTAGAGAATCTGACTCTTGATTTTGACTAGGGTTGTGATCTCAGGCTCATGGGACTAAGCCCCCAACGGGTCCACATTCAGAATGGGGTCTGCTTGGGATTCTCTCCCTCTCCTCTGCCCATTCTCCCACTCATGTTTGTTCTCTCTCCCTCTTTCTCAAATAAGTAAATAAATACTTTTAAAAATGCCCTTATATAGTAAGTTCCCAGAGGGGGGGAAATTCTCTATTTGCTATCATTTTTCCTTACTCTCTTTAGGTACCTACACAGATGGGTTCAATGTACTTTGGGTTGGGCCTAAAGTGACAAACTGGATGGTCCCTCAAGGAGAAACCACAAAAAGTTTCTAAGTGAGAAAGACTGAATTCAATCTATTAAAAATCAGATTTAACTAAGTATAAATGAATACAAAGGCAAATTCTAAATTAGAAAATTCAGGCACCACACTGATTCTTTGTGCACAAGAACTCAACCAAAAGCAACATTTGATCTCCCCTAAATTATCAACACTACCACTATTACCCCCAAATCATCACACACACAGTTACACACAGTCCACGACAATGGTGGCAAATAGAGATTTCCCCTCTCTGAGAAATACAAGTAAGGGCATTTCATGAACACCTGCCCACCTGCAAAATAAATAAAAGATACATGAACTATGAACAAGGAAGGGTATTCGTAAATCAGAAATGAACAGTCAGGCAAAGGCATGTCAAGATCCCAGATGGCTTCCTAGTTGATAGAAAGTAAGAGTAGAGAGATCTCATTTTCATTGAAAAAAAGTAGTGAGTATCTCTGTGCACTGGGGGTCAGCCTGAGAGTGCCACATCAAAAAGGGGGAATTATCCCATCTTGGCATTGTTTATAACTGTTCCCAGGAAAACATCAGTTTAAGCTATATCTTCAGCTTGGGCCATGATTCAATAAATAGAGCTTCTTTTAAGTGTTTCTTCCATGCCCCCCACCAAAAACATAAACTCCACCACACCTTGAACCAATAAATCCAGTTTGCCCAGCTAGACAGGTACAGGTAAATATATGATAAAGATACTGATTCAGATCTAGAAATTTAGATATAACATAAATAATTAATAACAATAATTATCAGTCTTGGTTTATGCAGAAACGAAAAAGAAAGAGAAACATTACTGGAGGAGGAAAGAGGAGGAAAGGTCAGATAGCTTCCCTGAAAGCTGGAAAGAAAGCTGAAATACCAAATTCAGCTCATATAAAAGAAAATAAATACCCCAATTTATCTCCCAGGAGTCTTTTGAGAAAAACTTCACCAAGTGGATCACTTACCAGGCATCCTCCTACCTATGATCTTCCTTTGTACTGTATTCTGTTTGCATGTTATGTGGAAGAAGTCTTTGTCGCTGTTTCTAAAATAAAACCTCTTCAAAGTAGAGGAGTTCATGTTTTCTCAATGAGGAGAGAAACCCTAACTCTGCAAGTAAATATTACTAGGTTCAACCAAGACATGAACTTGAAGGCATGGCAGCCCCCCTGCCAAACTTCTCATTAGACCAAGAGGAAACACAGCCACCTCCTCCAACTCACCTTCCTACCCTACCAGCCCCAGCACTACCCCTCCCTGATTCCATCCCAGTCTGGCAGAGAAAGTCAGTGAAAATCCATCCTGATGCAGACTAATGCAAACCAGACCAACTGTATGAAGACCAAATCCATCTAGCCAAATGTAGACCAAAATCTACATAGAAACCAAAACCATTTTGCTTCCTTCCCATAGTATCTATGGAGCCTCAGCAACACACACACACTATACTAGTAAAATGACACCATTATTTCGGTAAACAAGAAGATAGCCAGAGCTTCTCTAGAGATTGTATAGACTATATGTTATCTACTATCATTCTGGAATAATTGTGAACAGGCACCTTTCCTTAGTCCCTTGGGATAACCGCAGAGAACACAGAGTTAAATGCAACCTTCCTCATTCATGAGGCAACACAATGACAGGTTTAGTCTCAGATTCTAGTTTCGGAAATTCTTAACATTTCTATCACACCAAAACAAGATGATCATTTTGACAAATCAGAAAAGCCTGAGCTTCTACTTCTGGAGGTTGTCAGAAACTAGATGGGCTACCAGGAAGAACCAGAATGAGAATTTACAAACAGGAGTCAGAAAGAGACCTGGTAAAACCAGGAAGGGTATGCAATTAAGGGATTAGAAAGTGATGTGATACATTGATGTCAATAATTAAAATTGATTTCTTTTCTACTTCCCCATACAATCCTCTACTCTCCTTTACTCAACCCTAAATCCTATCAACACAGAAAACCTAAGAAATGTCCTCAGGAAATGGATGCCCTGGTGGCTCAGTTAGTTAAGCATCTAACTCTTGGTTTTGACTCAGGTCAAGTTCTCAGAGTCATGGGATGGAGGACTGTGTCAAGGGCCATGCTGGGCATAGAGACTACTTAAGATCCTCTCTCTCTCTCCCTCACAGCCTCTCTCCCTTCCCCCACTTCCCTGTGGACTTTCTTTCTTAAAAAAAAATTTTCAGGAGAAAACAGTAGAAAGAAATCCATCTGCCTGTCCACTGCATTTTCCAAACTACAACTATGATACAGGATGGCCCTTATCTAAAATGAGCACTGATCCATACCCACTTTTTCCAAGAATCTTTATTGAACAGCTGTTTTTCTTTTCATCTAAATCCTTCTTTTTCTTGTAAGCATAGAATCTTGAAATCCATCTAGTTGTCCCATCTACCACTATACTCCGTCTCCACTTCAGACTACTCATTAGAGTGGTCAGTGCCCACGGCTCCTTCTTCCATGAACCTCCTCCCAATACACACCCTCAGTAATATACTGCACACTAGGTGGCTTAGAAAAGGCCAACTGTTTCTCTGGTTATCTTCCTTCACATCTTTAAATGTGTCCTTCTGTCCTCCCATGTAAGTACTTGGTGTCTCTCTTTCCTTTCTTACCAGACTGTACTTGGTTCCTCTCACAGCCCCAGGTGGCTGCTCCACACCACTACCATCTCACTTAGAAAGTTCATTGGTTTTGCTTTGTTCATTACATTTGTATATTTGGGGTAAATACCCAGTAGTACAATTGCTGGGTCATTGGGTAATTCTATTTTCAATTTTTTGAGGAACCTCCATACTGTTTTCCAGAGTGGCTGCACTAGCTTGCATTCCCACCAACAGTATAGTAGGGTACCCCTTTCTCCACATCCTCACCAACATCTGTTGTTTACTTACTTGCTAATTTTAGCCATTCTGACTGGTGTGAGGTGGTATCTCATTGTGGTCTTTATTTGTATTTCCCTGATGCTGAGTGACATTGAGCATTTTTTCATGTGTCTGCTGGCCATTTGCATGTCTTCTTGGGAGAAATGTCTGTTCATGTCTTCTGCCCATTTTCTGACTGGATTATTTGTCCTTCAGATGTGGAGTTTGATTCACTCCTTATAGATCTTGGACACTAACCTTTTATCTGATAAGCCCAGGTGGCTCAGTGGGTTAAGCCTCTGCCTTCGGCTCAGGTCATGATCTCAGGGTCCTGGGATTGAGCCCCACATTGCTGAGCGGAAAGCCTGCTTCCCCCTCTCTCTCTGACTGCCTCTGTGCCTACTTGTAATCTCTCTCTCTCTCAAATAAATAAATAAAAATCTTAAAAAAAAATAGAAATGGAAGGAAAACTTCCAAACTCTTTCTATGAGGCCAGCATTATCTTGATCCCAAAACCAGAGAAAGACCAAACCAAAAAGGATAATTACAGACCAATATCCCTGATGTACATTTCTTAATTTCTTTGAGTCACAATACCTTCATTTATATATGAAAAATCTCTGTTCTACAGAAATAAAGGATAGAAATAATGCATGGAAAGCACTTAGTATACAATTATACCTGACTATACTACATTTAGCACCTTTTAGCTGTGGTTATTATTAACTCAGTTTCAGAATATGGCCTTGACCAGAGCATTAAGTATTATAACATATACAGCTTTCCTGTTCATATTTGGCTGCACCTTGATTCTAAGACTTCTGCGTGAATAATAAGAAAAAAGTAAACCCATGTCAGTATGCTCAGAAGATTCTAATAGCTACAACTTGTAAAATATTGGAAGTGTAGGATTGGTCTTCTAGAACCTGTTTGAATGTAGAGAAGACCCTTTTGTTCATCGTCATGAACACCTTCATACGACAATCTAACGAAACCTTAAATGTGGCTATTTTCAGACATAATGTGCTGAGGCTCTTCACTATTGTTTAAGTCACACACATCTCTAGTTCATGTTGCTCTTTTGGTATATTTGAGTTTAGGATCTTAGTCACCTACAACAGATAATGTGTTGCTCTAATATAAAAAATGAGCTTGATCACTATGGTCAAAAATTTCTATTATTTTCAAGGTATATTAAATCTTTACCAATGTGTGATGATCTACTTTATTCTCAATAATTACTTTTTTTACCTTAAGGTCTATTTTATCTGATATAAATAACTATACCAACTTTATCTTGGCTAACATTTGCCTGATATAAATTTTTTTTGTATATTTAGTTTTGGTCTTTGCATGTTCTTTGTGGTTTTTTTGTAAACACTATACATTTAGATAATTTACCCTATTTATCAATCTATCTTTTAACTGGTGAGTTCACCTAATTGTATTTCTTTTCATTATTGATATACTTGGACCTCCTTTTACTGTCTTATTCTATTTCAGTTTTTTTCCCTTTTATTAAGTTTCTTATTAATTCAGTTCAACTGGATCAGGGGAATGAAGGGTTTGAAGGAAAATTCTAAGGAAAAACCAAACCCAATATGTCATTAAAGTGTTGGAATATTAAGTTTTTGAATGTACTGATCGAGAATGTTAACTCCATGAGAGCAGTATATAGCACATAGTAGCACTCAATATATTTTCAACATTCCTGTCATAACTTCAATTTTTGGACAATTTGGGAAGAAAGTAAATGACAAGAACAAAGAAAACTAAGCAAATAAAAAAGGAAGGCAACTAAACCTCAGCTATATGTCTATTCATCATCCCTACTGGATTTCCAAGGCACATATCAAACTTAACATACACAAAACAGAATTGATCTTCTCTTCCTCCTTCTCTATAAATAAATAACCCTATTCTTTGTGCAGATTTCCCAATCTCAGTGGATAGCATATCATCCCATCATCCTTCTAGCTACTTAAGCCAAAAACTCTGGAGCAATACTTGTTCTCTTTATCTTCCAGCACATCTCTCCCAGGATTCAATCCTGACTTTTCCCAGAGGACACTTTTCTGACCCAGGATAAACAATTGTAAAATGGATCAATTTGTGTGGATTATGGGGCAAACCCTGACTGGAGCAAGTTTAAGAGGAAAGAGGAAAAGAAAATGTTCTGCAAAGGAAGGACGAAAAAGGAAAAAAGCTCTTTCAAGGTCACTAATATCTGTAATGATTTTCTGCCCAGTTTTATCCAGGACAGTTCTGTTTTATGTCTCTTGACTTTGTGTAATACTTAATAGTAACACCTTTTTGTTTTAGAAAAGCATACATTATTAAAAAAAAAAAGGACATTTTTGTACACTTTTCGGGGGTTGGTCAACCTCCCCAAGTCCTGCTGATTCTTCTTTCAAAACATATACAGAATCCAAATACTTCTTCCTGGTGTAAGCCACCATCTCTCACTTACTGCATTTTGTTTCTCTTCTTTTGACCTTGCCTTCAGAGCATGTCACTCTTGTGCTCAAAGCCCTGCAATGATTCCTCAGTTCATTAAATATGCCAAAGTTCTCACATGGCCTACAAAGCTCTACTTAATTTGTCCACCTATTTGCTGATTCTTGCTTACTCTTTCCCCCTCAGGGCTCTGGTCCAGACAGACTGGCCTCCTGGCAATGCCTTCCTTGTTCATGCTAGATAATGTATATATTTCAGGGCCTTTACACTTCCTGCCCACAACCTTGTCCTTGCCCCATCACTTATAATGCTCTTCGCAGACATCCGCATGGCTCTTTCACCACCTTCATATCTTAGCTCAAATATCATTTCAGTGAAACTGCCCTATTGACTTTAATGCAAATTGCAAAAGCACACCTTTACCCATATTGCTGATCTCACTTTTCCTGTTCTGTTTTCCATGCACTTAGCACTTGTAAACATACAACCCTATATATATATATTTTTTATTGTCTGTCTTTCCCTGGTAGGACAGAAATTTTTGTTTGTTTTATTCACAGATATATTCCAGGGACCTGAAACAATGTCTGGTTCATAGCAGATGCTCAGTAAATATTTGTTAAATGAATAAATCAGTAAAAGTGTAATGATTTTTAAACTTTTAAGTGACATTAGAATGATCATGCTGATCTGCATCTGCATAACCTAAATGTACTTCTGTTAATTCACTTGATTAGGTTTTCCATTACAAAAGTAAAAATTAATGAGGTTATTGAGCTTATTTGGCTAATTATGATTAATACAAACTTTTATGAAACTGAAGAAATATATTCAGACTCAGAAATTTGCTACATTAAATTATCAAATAGAATCCATGATTATTGGGAGGAAAAAAAGCCATTGCCTTGGAAATAGTTATATCTATGTTTATATAATATAAATAGTATATATCAAATACAATTATTTGGTATCTCAACCAGATCTAGACATAAATATAGACATTCCAATAAAAATCCAGATGTGGACATACATACAGATACATACAGGTGTTAATTACAAGTTAGTCTACATAGAGGCCTACTTTTGCTCACTGCTAAGCAACCTCAATATAGAAAGGGCAACAAATTGAAATCTGTGTCTAATAAAATATGTCATGCCCTCTTACAAAGTAAATTCACAAAAAGATCAATTTGGATTGGATTTGCAGGAACGATAAATATGAATTGACATCAGTTGTGGTCAGGAATGGCATAAGGAAATCAAACTATCAACAGGTCCCCAAATAATAAATCACATCATGCCTACAGCAAAATGTTGCAGAAAAATCACAGTGAAAGATGCCATATAAATTACTGAACTCCTCTGAAATAAAAACAATTTGTTTGACTTTGCAAATGATACAAAATATTGCCTTTAGTTTTATACACTTTCAAACAGCACATTGAAAGAGAATCTGAAATAAGCAATAGGAATAAATACAGCTTGAAGATACAATAGAAGTGAATCAAATGTTTCTGTCCTTAGGTAATAAATTAAGTAAAAGGGGGCTAGGTCAGGATTATTTTCAGCAAGAGGCACAGAAAACTAATAGTGGCTTAAACATACAGAGATTTATTTGTCTCAGGCAACAAGAGGCCTGGAAGTGGGCAATCCAGAGTTTTAAAAGGGGCCTAATTAAGTCTTAGAGAAGGGTCGTTCCAACTGTCTCCTGAACATCATTAGCAAATATATCTTCATCTTCACACTTCTGATCTTATGGTTGCAAGATGGTTGCTCTACCCCTAATCTCACATCAGTATTCCAGACAGGAAGAAGGAGAAAGGAGGAACTAGCAGTACTTGTATAAGGAGGACAAAGGTTTCCTAAATCCCTTACTGATTTCTACTTACTCAGTGGCCGCCAGAACGGTGTCACCTGGCCACCTCAGCAACAAAAATATCAGAAAGATCAATATTTTTAGGTAGCATATTGTCAACTTAAACAAAATTAGGATTATGTTAGTAAAGAGGAAGGGAAGAACATATATTCAATAGGAAGCAAAGAGCACATATGTTATAAAGGCAGTACAGAAAGGGAAGAGAACTCCACAGACAATAGAGTTTTGAGAAACAAGTACATTTAGGAGAAGGCAAAAGAAAGTGGATCATCATAGAACAGAGGACAAAAGGACCTAGAGATGTAAAAGGAAAATAGGAATATTGCTAAAAGAGTTATTTATATTTTTCAATATGGTTAGGTTTGTATATTTTGATACATTTCTAAATTATCTTTTCATGTGAGGAAGATCATTACATTATGATTCTGTAAGTCATGCCATCTGATAATTGACATTAATATTCCTTCTCAAATGGTTGACAGATATAAAAAAAAAAAAAGATAGTGTAGGTTCCTGGGGCAGATGGCTGGAGCTAAAGAAAGAAGGAAATAAATGGGCGTCCAATTCTCTACAAACACCAGACACTGTAACTATTCTATAACTGGTAATATATTAGATTACCTCAAACATGTCAGAAAGTGAATCAATGCACAGCCAGCTGATATGTGTCTTTAAACAAATGTTTTATCTTTCTGAGGAAAAATTTTTCCTTTTGTGAAAGCAAATTCATAGCCACAATAGTAACAACTTTTGGTGTGTGTGTGTGTGTGTGTGTGTGTGTATTGTACAAAATATTCTTTTTTAACAGACTTTTTTCAAAATGTGACCCATTTAGGGACACCTGGGTGGCTCAGTTAGCCAAGTGGTCCACTCCTGATTTCAGCTCAGGTCATGATCTCAGCATCCTGAGATCAGGCCCCAGGTCAGGCTCCCTGCTCAGTGGGAAGTTGACTTGAAGATTCTCTCTCCCCCTCTCTGTCTGCCCCTCTAATATAAATAAATAATCTTAAAAAAAATGTGACCCTACAATAAATGACCGCACCTGAACCAAACCGGAAATTGGTTAAATTTGTGTCCCCCAAGTCTAATAGCAAAATGCAAATTTCTTTTCACTTTTAGCTTGATGTGTTTGAGTTGGCATGTTCAATGTGAATCATCGTTGCTACCAGATATGATTTGATTGAAGGTCATTTTGACGGCTGGAATTCTAGAGTTTCACATAAACCTGAAAGTATTTTCAAGACTAAAGAGGAGAAATTTATGTTTAAACTTTCACATAAATCTGTCTCAGGTTAATGTGAATTTTAAAAAAATTAATGGATAAGATAATGCAGTATTGGCAGTATTATTTGAAACAACATATTTTTCCCTTTTTAAAACAGATAAAATTCTTTGATACAACCTACTTTTTTTTTATTTAAATTCAATTAGCCAACATATAGTACATCATTGTTTTTGGTGTAGTGTTCAATGATTCATTAGTTGTGTATAACACCTAGTGCTCATCACATCACATGTTCTCCTTAATGTGCATCACCCAGTTTCCCCATCCCCCGCACCCATCTCCCTTTTCATAACCCTCAATTTGTCTTCTGGAGTCAAGAGTCTCTCATCGTTTGGCTCCCTCTTTTATTTCTTCCCATTCAGTTTTCCCTCCCTTCCCCTATAAGCCTCTGCGCTATTTCTTATATGCCACATATTAATGAAACCATATGATAATTGTTTTTCTGCCATATTTCACTTAGCATAATACCTATTTCTAATATCAGTATTTTATATCAACTAAAATAAATTACCAATATCCATTTGATACCATGATTTAGCCTATTTTTTCATTTGGAGGAAAATATGCTTTACCTTCTTTATACTTTTATTTTATGGGAACTACAGGGATTTCCAGAAACAAAAAGTATAAATACAAAGCGTTATTACTATCTCTTCCCCTAGTATAATAACTAGATGTGGGAAAATTTTATTTATCAGGAAATAATCTGCCCTCAACTCTATGGTCAACTAATCTTCGACAAAGCAGGAAAGAATGTCCAATGGAAAAAAGACAGTCTCTTCAACAAATGGTGTTGGGAAAACTGGACAGCCACATGAAGAAAAATGAAACTGCATCATTTCCTTACACCACACACAAAAATAGACTCAAAATGGATGAAAGACCTCAGTGTGAGAAAGGAATCCATCAAAATCCTTGAGGAGAACACGGGCAGCAACCTCTTAGACCTCAACCGCAACAACATCTTGCTAGGAATATCACCAAAGGCAAGGAAGCAAGGGCAAAAATGAACTATTGGGACTTCATCGAGATTAAATGCTTTTACACAGGAAAGGAAACAGTCAACAAAACCAAAAGACAACTGACAGAATGGAAGAAGATATTTGCAAATGACATATCAGATAAAGGGCTTGTATCCAAAATCTATAAAGAACTTCTCAAACTCAACATCCATAAAACAAATAACCCAGTCAAGAAATGGGCAGAAGACATGAACAGATATTTCTCCAAAGACATCCAAATGGCCAACAGACACATGAGAAAGTGTTCAACATCACTCCGCATCAGGGAAGTACAAATCAAAACCACAGTGAGATACCACCTCACACCAGTCAGAATGGCTAAAATCAACAAGTCAGGAAACGACAGATGTTGGTGAGGATGAGAAGGGGGAACCCTCCTACACGGTTGGTGGGAATGCAAGCTGGTGCAACTACTCCGGAAAACAGTATGGAGGTTCCTCAAAAAGTTGAAAATAGAGCTACCCTACAACCGAGCAATCGCACTACTGGGTATTTACCCTAAAGATACAAAGGTAGTGATCCTCAGGGGCACATGCACCCGAATGTTTATAGCAGCAATGTCCACAATAGCCAAACTAGAACCTAGATGTCCATCCACAGATGAATGGACAAAGAAGATGTGGTATATATATACAATGGAATACTATGCAGCCATCAAAAGAAACGAAATCTTGCCATTTGCAATGACATGGATGGAACTAGAGGGTATTATGCTGAGCAAAATAAGTCAATCAGAGAAAGACAATTATCATATGATCTCGCTGATATGAGGAACTTGAGGGGCAGGGTGGGGGTC
>LNAC01000691.1:564974-616645 GCA_002007465.1 Ailurus styani | reverse complement strand
AACTTGAGGGGCAGGGTGGGGGTCGTGGGGGGTAGGGAGGGAAAATAATGAAACAAGATGGGATCGGGAAGGAGACAAACCATAAGAGACTCTTATCTCTCAAAACAAACTGAGGGTTACTGGGGGTGGGAGGGTAGGGATAGGGTGGATGGGTTATAGACATCGGGGAGGGTTTGAGCTATGGTGATTGCTGTGAAAGGTGTAGGCCTGATGATTCACAGACCTGTACCCCTGGGGCGAATTAAAAAAAAAGAAAATAATCTGAATTTCTTTTATCTTCAATGTAGTTGATGTTAAAACACTGCCTTAGACACTAAAATGGAAGACATTTAAACACTGATATAATTAAACAGTAATTACATTCCAATGGTCTTTCTCCATTTCTCCGGGAGCTTGAGTTTCACTCTGTTGTCCTTGCCCTTCCTAAAGGGGTAGCTTTCATAATGCATAGGAGGATCCTGAATCCAAAGGTCCTTAGGAGACTTCTGGGCAGTCTCATGCTCTACCGAATTAGTAATCCATTCAGGACATCTACAGTGAGCACTCACTACTAACGTGGATACAAAGGCAGTCTAGTAATAATCCCTGAGATTAAGGGGTTTCAGCACTAGGGGTGAAGGTCAGGTGGGGTAGTATGTAGTTTTAAAATAAAGTGATATAAGTCTAAATTCAGGGGATGACAGGGTGCTACTGGAACATAAAGAGAGGACATGTAGGTCAGTCTTAAGGATATTCTATAAAGCATCTTAGGGAAGGTGATGGCTGGTTGAAATTCTCAGTGAGAATTTAGCTCAGGAAAAGTAGTAGCAGGAAGAGTATCATAGACAAAGTTATATGCAAATACTCAGAAAAGAAAGAACATGCCACGTCGTAACAGAGACCAGCCCTGGAAATTCCCTGAACAGACAAAACCAGTTTAGTCGTACAACTTAATTTAGTTTATTTTGTAAGACTAACTTCACCTGCAAAATAACGGGTGTATACCTCTGGAGAACATAAACAAAAACAGTTTCCCACGGTTGATATGAGGTAACCACTGACCAACTTCCTGTCACCTCAGAAAACGTTCCTATTCTAATCACCGTGGAGACTTTCTACTCTCTAAGCTGCTTTGTAACCACATACCCCGGATCCTCATTCCCGTTTGGGCTTGCGCGCTCCTGGCTCCCCAGCTGTTCTGTGGTGGGTGCACAGCAGACGTTTACTAGTGACTACTTCAGTGACTCCTCGGTGTTCCCTCTGCTATTTCCGAACTTCCGACAGCACCACAGTAAATACTTCACGGCGTCACAGCCAGTCACTGGTACTGGAGCAAACTCCGCGGAGGTACCACAGGCTAAAGCAGACGCCCGTCCCCCTCTCCCCCGCACCGGCAACAAACGACAGCTCCACTATGCTTGTCCCTTCCCCGGTGGTGTTGCCCGTATACGGACTCCGATAACTTAGCTTCCTGTGTGGACATAGAGAGAGAGGGGGAGGCAGTCCGACGCGCCCCTCAAGGACCAAGTTCCATCAGAGATCGGGGAGGACTCATGCCTGTCTCTCTCCTGCCCATGTGTCGGTGAACGGAGTGATCCACGACACACCGGCCTCGCCCTCAGGAAGGGAAAGACAAAATGAGCCCTTTCAAAGCAGATTTACCCCGAACCTCTCCCCAGGGTTAAAGGACCCCTTCACCCCACCCCAGCCGCCTCGCTCTCCAAGGTCAAGGCGCGGGCCCTCGGGACCACTACTTACGGCTTTCCGCAGCTCTCGGGTGAAAACCCCCGCAACCAACTTTTCCTCCTCCTCCAGCTGCGAGCACCCGCCTTTCCCGGTAGGTCTCCTCAATCAATTGCAAGTGACACCCTTGTCTAATTGGTGAAGGGGTGAGGCCACTACGTGCGTCATCGAACAAGGCTAGGGGTGATTGGTTCACATTGGGGGCGGGCTTAGCCAATGGGAAGAGGTCTTGAAGCTGGGGCGGGGCGGCTGCGTGTTTCAGGAACCCGTGGCGGCTCTCATCTGGGCTGGTTCCCAGTTTCTTTTCTCCCGACTTTGCTTCACGCCATGCGCGCCTCTTGGCGCTGTAGCGGCTGCCCGCACGACTGCAGGCATGATCTCGTTAACAGACACCCAGAGTAAGGACTCGCTCTGGATGCTCGTACACCCGTTTCTCGAGCTCGTCTCCCCCCGCCGGTCTGTCCCGGTCAATGAATGAAGCTGGGCGTTGAGGACGGCGGCCTGCGGGACTGAGCAAGGGGTGCGGGACCAGGAGGGCTGCCTTGAGGGGACGGGAGCTGGATTAGCAGTGGCGGACGTGGGAGCAGGGTCAGTGGGATCTGGGGAGACGCCCGATCTGGGGAGGGGGAAGTCTTTGCTGAGCGTCTGCCTTGAAGCAGGATTCCACCGTTCTCACTCCCAGTGAGATGGGGGCTTTGATGCGTGGTGCCGGTGGTTCACACTTGGGGATGTTTGTGCACATGAAAAACTGGGGGTCCTCTACTGGCCGGTTGTTCAGAAGGCGGTATTTTAACTGTCATCTATTACAGGTTTTGCGTTTTTTAAAAAATATGCTTGCACTGAAATATTTTGAGTATTTCTCTTTTTGCTACCTCTGGTAACAGTTTTCCAAAAATTCCTTGAAACGACTTCACTGTTCTACCTCCTGTTTCCTCAATAGTAAAACGTTAGTTTGTGTTCAGTTAAACGTTTCTTTCCTCGATGTTGTATATTGTGCTTTGTGCCTTGTTTTATTATTTTAGCATCTTTCTGCCTACCACAGAGTTCTCCAGGACTATCTTATATCTAAGGTTAGCATTGCTATCTGTTACCGTTTCTTTCATTATAACACTTCTACTTTTCTATATCTAACCAACCATGTGAGTCCTATCCGTTTTAATGGTCATGATAGTCTTTTTGTCTTCACTTTATCTGCCGTACTTTGAGTTTCTTATTCTCCTTAACTTACTTTGATTTTCAATATTGTAAGAATTAAACAGTCTATTGAAAACACTTGATTTAAAACGTCATATCTTAAAGTGTAGCCTTAAGGTTTGGATTCAAGTGTAGTCGTTTTGGGATTCCCTCCCTCATCCCCTGCCCCTCTTCCTGCTCACGTGCACTCTCTTTCTCTCTCTCTCTCTCTCAGATAAATATATTTAAAAAGAGAAGCAGAAAAAAAAATTCAAAAATAAAAACAAACACAAACAAACAAAAACAAAAAGAAAAAAAGGGGGGGCTTGTTTGGAGGCTTGGCAGGAAAGACTGCTCCTATCGAACCAAATAAAGAATTTTTAACCAAAGAAAAGCATGTTCCAATTGTGTGTGTGTGTGTGTGTGTGTGTGTGTGTGTGTGTGTGTGTGTATGCTGCTGCAAGAGGGATGGACATGAAGGGAGAGGGTGGTAGGGACACCCATCCCCACCCAGTCAATTCTGGAACTCTGGAAGTTGATGCTGTGAGAGATGCCACAGTGACACTTGGCCTTTGCACCTGATGCAGGGCAGCAGAAATGGAGGTCAGGGAGGAAGGGCAGAATGGCCTCTAAACTAAATGAGGTGGTCATGTTGTGCTGTCAGGAAGTCGTTTACTAAGTTTAACCTCAGCACCTCCAGCTTTAAATAATCTCTTTTCCTGTTATTTGGAAAAGAAGACAAGAAAGACGCTTCTCCTTCATTTATGTACCCCAGAAACTGGCTGCAAAAGCCCCAAGCCACGTTATCAAATCTCTGAGCCCCTTCTAAGCTCAGCACTCTGAGTATTCTTTGCCAAGTGAGGAACTTTGAAGACAAGAAACCCAGAAGAGTTTATTTACATCTCTCCTTCAAAACATGTATCCACTAAATATCCTTGGAGAGCTCACCCCATAAAAAACAATATGAGAAATACTGTAGGACAGCTCACTCCTGCTATTTGTGCCCAAAAGGAGAGGCCAAATATCAGCCTCTTGCTTTAGGTTCACTAAACCTATCTGCAACAGGGCGCCTGGGTGGCTCAGTCTTTAAGCGGCTGCCTTTGGCTCAGGTCATGATCCCAGGGTCCTGGGATAGAGCCTTGCATCAGGCTCCTGCTCTGTGGGAAGCCTGCTTCTCCCTCTCCCACTCCCCCTGCCTGTGTTCCCTCTCTCGCTGTGTCTCTCTGTCAAATAAATAAATAAAATCTTTAAAAAAATAAAATAAAGTAGCTCTAGGAGACTTAAGCCAGGATCTCCCTCTGTAGGGACAACTGCAGGGTTACTGCAGAGGTTGGAGAGCAGGTCTGTATCCCCAAACAGCAACGAATGGAAAAATCTTTCCTCTAAACTCTCAAACCTCTTAAATGGGATAAGAAATAGCCAAGACCATAATGCAGCATAAATCTCTCTGTCAGATTCTACTTCTACCCCGGATTGTAAATCCCGGTATTGCTTTACCACTGGGAATGGAGAACAGCACAGACAATCCAAAACTGTCGATAAATTTTCAGAAATCCATTTGGGTCTAAAATGTATTATGTGAAATTTTTATACAAAATTTATCTGTGTTACTGAGGCAGACATTAGATTCTTGTCCTTAACAAATGCTTGTTTGGAGTTGTGTAGGAGAAACAAATCTAAGATTCCTTGCAAAGATATCCTAGAATGGGAACAAAAATAACTGACCATATTTAAATGGGCAGTTTCCTCAGTCGCTAGGCATGGAGAAACCCAGAACTACCATGCATCCACCATGGGGCCAGGCAGCCATCAGTCTTCCCCTGCAGCAAACACAGGGGCTCAGAGAAATGAGGTAATATTACGAACCCCTGCAGGCTCTGAGAGCACTGGAGAGTCTACTCCTACCTGTTAATGGTGGAATCAATCCTGTCCTTCAGTTAGTTTCAGTTTGACTAATTGATTGGAAGTGGGGAGGCAATCAGACCAGACACAGTGAAAACTTCCTAATAGGAGTGTGGGCCTGTTAATCTCTAGCATCTTACACTGGTTGCTATTAAAGCATAGAATCTGTTTTCTTTTTTAAGCTAGATTATAGGAGCGTCTGTGCTGAGGCAGCAGGCCTGGCACGATGACTCTCCTGCTTGCTCAGTGTCTTGAGTCTTCTCTCCTAGGGGAAGCCAGGTCCAGCATCCAGGTGAGGGCTGCAATGTTATGTTAAAAACAAGCCCTCTCTATATCAATGCCACTTACTGTACTAGGAGCCGGTATTATGTAAACCACTAGTGAAGAGCATCAAGGGCTTATTGAATATTGATTCCCATTTTCATGATGGCAAAACAGCCTAAGAAAACTCTGGATGCCTCAGCCCCTTGGTAAAGAGGGTGTTAGCTTGTTTTATAAAGCTAGGATCCAAACCAATCACACCTTATAGCTCCACTTTTACTTAATAAAAACAAGAGATGGTAGAGTGAGGAGGGGGAGTGTGTGGTGTCATGTTGATTTTCAAGAGGATTTGATCTTTTGGCAAAGCAAGAAGAACAGGAGTTAGACTTCAGAAAGGATTTTGGCATCAGACCATGGGCCAAGGAAGGGAATAGAGAAGTCTTCAAATGGGCAACCCCCAAAGCAGGTTAGATCTTTCTTCCAAAAAAAGAACCGTACCTGGGTGAAATACGGAAGTGATTTTGCTGGCCAGCAACTGCCACACCAGCAAACAATGGAAGAGACTACTTTCAGCTGCAAGAGCAGAGTCATAGAGTCTCTCTTTAGGGAAGCCGGGATCCAAAGGTTGCCGTGTCCCTTATCCATATGCCAGATTTCTCCTAACCCAGCCCTTAATCTGCATGGAAATTTCTCCTCTGAACTTTCCAGAAAAAGACATTACACTAGCTTCCCCACCCCAACCCCCAGGCTCTAGCAGAGAAAAATTCCTTAATATTAAATCTCAGTTCAATTCACCAATTTCTTCAAAATGTTCCCCCTGGAAAATAAGCTCAAATATTTCTGTGGAAAGGAACTGACAGCTGCATCCCAGAACAGCATGGGGGGAGTGGGGGCCATAAAGAACCCAGGGGTGAGGGTTAGAAGGTGAATCCTCTCCTGGATCTTCACCTGCACCACAGTCAGCCTCCACTCTTCAGGTTAGAGACATGACAACACTTCTCAGTATGGAGCACCACAGAAGCCCTTTCCCTGTGGCCTAACTACCCAGGGTACCAAAGGATGCCAAGATGTGGGCAGAGCGATGCCAAGATGGGACAGGTGGCAACAAGGGAGGGTGAACAGAGGAGCTAAGAAATGACCAGAAATTCATCAGCCTTCCAAGCCACTGACCCTGTTTTAATATCTCGAAGGTTGGAGGCAAGAGTAGAAATCCCAGGCTCCAGAAAAAACAATCTTTAAAAGAAGATTGCCTGCCGCAGCCAAAGATACATGAAAATGCTGGTATTGTCGCTGGGAATGACTGTAAGCTGACACCATGATGCTTTTGCACTCCAAACAGTTGTGTTCGAAATGAAAAATCCCTGTGGGCTTGGGTAACTATGATCGTGCAGGCCGAGATATGTAGACAAGCACAGGGCAAGGGTGCTCAAGCTTCAAGGTAGAGCCAGATCTGTGATGGTCACATTGCAGAGAGGTGCAGGAGGGGGACCAGAACTTAGAACTTGAGTCTCCTGATAGCATAGGGCAAGAAGAAAGCAAGACATGTTCTTGGCCCAGGGATCTTATTTCCAGCTTCTACAAATGACCAATCCACCTCTGTCTTCTAACAGTCTTGCTTGGCTTTCACATATGTCTTTGCCTTTCCATTTGACTTTATCTCTCTTATTCTTTCTCTTCCCTTTCACTGACTCTCTCTTCATGTCCGTCTGCATACCTGTCATGTTCTTTCTGCCTCTACCTCGTTTTCATTATCTGTCCCATAGGCTATAACTGTGTTTGTGTCTCTCTCCATGGTATCTGTCCTTCTTGTTATCCTTCTGCTGTTGTTGTTGTTGTTATCGTTGTTGTTGTTTTTACAGTCGGCCACTTATATCCATCTCCTCGAGTATCACTCTCTCTATCTCTCTCTGATTTTCCAAAAAAGTGGCAGGGAGCACAGAGAGGGACATTCTCTTATTTAACCCTTATAACTCATCTAAGAAGGAGATCTTAATGTCGCCATTTTACAGATGGGAAAATAAGATCTAAGAGCCTAAATAATACAATCCTAAGTGGGAGAGCGAGGATTCAAACTTAGCCTCCTGGCTTTAAATATCCAACCCATAACAACTGATAAGGAAGAAAAAAAATAGCAAGAGGGCAGGTAGATGGGAAATTCTGGAGAACGGTAGGGAGGTAGGAGCAAGTAAGTGTTCCAGACCAATCGGTAGGAACAACTAGATGTCAATCCTTAACCTGCATGACTTAAGGCCTGATGGACTAATTACCAGATCTGTCAAGGAGATTGTTGGCCCTGTCTTGACTTGAAAGTTGGATAGAAAGGAAAAGAAAATCAATAGTCCGAAGAACTGCTTCCAAGGGTAGATATTTCTGGAAAGATAACAAGAGATACACACGAGTTCTTTGCTAAGGCTGTAATCTGAAGGCTTTTGGTCTAGAAATCACCTCTAAGAGAACACCAAGAAATACATGTCTCCACCAGTAGTGCAAAATCCAGAGACCCCTAAAAATGTGGGAAAGACTCAGTAATCTTTTCCATAAGTCTGGGGGGGAAACCCCTCATTACATCATTTTCTTGTGCAACATATCACCTCTTCTTCCCAGTTCACCCCCATCTACTTTGCCCTCTAGTTCCTTTATAATCCCCCGTGCCCTAAAAAGCTCACATACCTGCGATATAAATTATAAATATAAATTACAAAATATAAATTTTAAGTTGCTCATCACCCCTCCTCCAGCAGTGCTTCTCTCACTTAACGTAAATGTCAGTAATCTGGGGTCATGTTAAAAATGCAGATTCTGGGCGCCTGGGTGGCTCAGTGGGTTAATGCCTCTGCTTTCGGCTCAGGTCATGATCTCAGGGTCCTGGGATCGAAGCCCGCATCGGGCTCCCTGCTCAGCGGGGAGCCTGCTTCCCCCTCTCTCTCTCTCTGCCTGCCTCTCTGCCTCCTTGTGATCTCTCTCCCTCTGTGAAATGAATGAATAAAATCTTTAAAAAAAAAAAATAAAAATAAAAAAAAAATTAAAAAAAATAAAAATGCAGATTCTGACTCAGTAGATCTGGGATGGAGCCTGAGATTCTGAATTTTTAACAAGCACTGGAGTGAGGCTGATGCCCAGAACCCAGACCATGCTGTCCGTGTCAAGGACTTAAAAAAGAGTACATGAACCCAGAGTGGATTTCACGTCCTGCCCTGAGGTAGCCTCCATCTGAGAGGGAAACAAGACACAGGGTAAGAGCAACCAGGCAGAATACTACAGAGATTGGAAATGGGAGTTGTATAATATAGCCTGGGACATCTTAAGACATCAGGGAAGTTGCTTAAAACAAGAGAATTATGAACAGAGTATGAACGTAAAGGGCTGACTGGACTAAGGGGAAGACTCAGGGCCAAGATATGCAAAGGATCGGATGGGAAAGAAGGCATTCACACAAGGGCATGAGCCCAGATTCACCTCTCAAAGCAGGATTCTGGGTCATGAAATGATAGGAGCTCATTGGAGTGAGTCTGTAGGCACCAGTGGAGAAGGGTCTTGAAATTCAGTCTGAGCTGCTGAGATTTCATAGAAGAAATAGAACTTCTGTGGTCAGAATGCTGCTTTAAGAAACTAAGTAAAATCATAGTAAAGGTATGCCAGGGGCTGAGGCCAACAGGGAAATGGGGAATTAATGTTTAATAGGGACAGAATTTCAATTTGGGAAGATGAAAAAGTTCTGGAGATGGAGGGTGGTGACAGTTGCACAATGTGAATGTACTTAGTGCCACTGAACTGCACACCTGAAAATGGTTAAAATGCTCAATTGTGTGTATGTATATTATACCACAATAAAAAATCAAGTAGAGGCAGAATCCATAAGAAGTTGGTGCTACTATTTAAAAATGACTAAGATCTAAGCCTACTCTAGACTGAAGAGAGGCCAAAATATGGACCTCCTGACGTCAAAATAAAATTTGGAACAACCTCTCAGCCCCATCCTCCTCCCATTTCACTGTTACCATAAGGCAGGTCACTTACGTTCTTAAGGATTTGAAAGAAAAATAACCACATTACAAATGATTTCTGTTGTGCCTTTGAGCTCAGCCACTCAGTGTGAGTCCCTAGGAGCTGCTCTTTGGGTGCCATGCGTGGATCCCCTTTGAGCTCAGCCACTCAGTGTGAGTCCCTAGGAGCTGCTCTTTGGGTGCCATGCGTGGATCCCCTTGCTCTGCAGCCAGCAGATGAAAGAACCAGGCTAACAATGAGGATAGGTGAGCTCTGAAAATGTCCAGGCTCAGAGTACTGGGAGGTACACAGCTGTTTTCTGATTCCACAAAGGAATAAGGAGAGGGAAAGGGATGAGCTGAACTGGTAGAGAATGAGAACAAACTGTGAAAAGAACCTTCCAAGCATTAAAATTGGAAACATTCCCAAGAAGAAGATAATGGTGGCTACCAGAAGAGGCCAGAGAAGCAAAGAAACTGCTCTGCCTAAAGTCAGAGGCATGGAAGACAAAGATCAAAACAGTTGGGGGCAGCAGGGGGTAGGGGGTGGGAAGTGCAGCTTTGTCTAGAGAAGGGGCTACACAACAGAACAGCAGTGCAATGTGCAAAGGTTTCTCCCAGGCACAGGCTGTGAAGTAGGCTTGCCTATAAATAAATGAAGAGCCTCAAGCTAGATAACTGGAAGAAATTCCTGACAGGATTATGGGGTGCATGTTTGGGGGGCTGGGTTGCTGAGAAGGGAGATTAGAAAACTAAAAACATTTATTTGGGTCAGTCTGGATGCAGATAGAGAAGAAAGGCAAAGCTGCAGAAGTCAGGCAGTTGCCTGAAACCCATTTCACTGGGGAAGCACCAGAGTGATATCCCACTGCAACCTATGCAAAGGGTAAGCCCAGTCAGCAAGGGCTTCAAGGAGTGAGAAGAGGCTGGCTTCCCATCCTGGGATCCAGGGAAGGTCTCTGCCCCTGCTCTCTGCCTCCACCCTCTGTAGGTAATGGTGAATCCAGCCAGCTGCTTTTAAATCAGTAATAGGAGCAGAGTTTGATGTTATTTACTGATTCAGGGCAGCCTAAAAAGACTCTTTTTTTTAAGATTTTATTTATTTATTTGACAGAGAGAGCGAAAGATCACAAGTAGGCTGAGAGACAGGCAGAGAGAGAGGAGGAAGCAGGCTCCCTGCTGAGCAGGGAGCCCCATGTGGGCCTCGATCCCAGGACCCTGAGATCATGACCTAAGCCGAAGGCAGAGGCTTTAATCCACTGAGCCATCCAGGCGCCCTAAAGACTCTTAATTTCTTTTTGGAAATCCATCTTCTGGGGTCAAGTGTCATAGCCCCCATGTATTTTTCAGGCTCCTCCCCATCCATCATAGCAATCCCCTGGTCTCCAGTGGTAATGCAAGGAATTGCATTGTAACTGGGAAGGGTTTCTCTTATTATTTATGCCCTCAAACTTAGGTGGTTAATGGCTTCTTTCTGAGGTTGGCCCTCAATGCTTATTACTACATTGAAGAACATTTGTTTTCTTCAGGGAAGTTTTCTAAAGAGACATGGATTCACACAAAGATAAAATAAATGGATGAAATACCTAAAGGTGAGAAAGGAATCCATCAAAATCAAACATCAGATCATCAAATTATCAAAATAGGCAGCAGCCTCTTCGACCTCGGCCACAACAACTTCTTGCAAGACATGTCTCTAAAGGCAAGGGAATCAAAAACAAAAATGAGCTTTTGGGACTTCATCAAGATAAAGAGACTTCTGTGCAGCAAAGAAAACAGACAACAAAGCTAAAAGGCAACTTATAGAATGGGTATTTGCAAATGTCATATCAGATAAAGGGCTGGTATCCCAGATCTATAAAGAACTTCTCAAACTCAACACCCAAAAAACAAATAATCCAGTCCAGAAATGGGTCAGAAGACATGAACAGACACTTCTCCAAAGAAGACATACAAATGGCCAAGAGACACATGAAAAAATGCTTGACATCACTTGTCATGAGGGAAAATGAATCAAAACCACAAGGAGGGGCACCTGGGTGGCTCAGATGTTTGGGCATCTGCCTTCAGCTCAGGTTGTCATCTCAGGGTCCTGGGATCAAGCCCCACGTTGTGCTCTCTGCTCAATGGAGAATCTACCTCTCCCTGTCACTCTCCCTCTGTGTTTCCTCCCTCCCTCTCCCTCTCAAATAAATAAATAAAATCTTTAAACACACACACACACACACACACACACAATGAAGTACCACATTACACCAATTAGAATGGCTAAAATTAACAAGACAGGAAACAACAGATGTTGGAAAAGATGTGGAGAAAGAGGAACCCTCTTACATGGATGGTGGAAATGCAAACTGATACAGTCACTCTGGAAAATGGTATGGAAATTCCTCAGGAAGTTAAAAATAGAGATACCCTATGACCCAGAAATTTCACTACTGGGTATTTAACCCCAAAGATACAGATGTAGTGAAAAAAAAGGGCCATTTGCCCTCCAATGTTCATAGCAGCAATGTTCACAATGCCCAAACTGTGGAAGGAGCCAAAATGTCCTTAACCAGATGAATGGATAAAGAAGATGTGGTTTAGAAACACAATGGAATATTACTCAGCCATCGGAAAGGACGAATATCTACCATTTACATCGACATGGATGGAACTGAAGGGTATTATGCTAAGTGAAGTAAGTCAAGCTGAGAAAGACAATTATCATATGGTTTCACGCATATGTGGAATATAGGGATACTGCAGAGGACAATAGGGGAAGGGAGGGAGAACTGAATGGGTAGAAATCAGAGATGGAAACAAACCATGAGAGTCTCTCAACTTTGGGAAACAAACTGAGGGTTGCTAGAGGGGAGATGGATGGGGGAGGTTGGGTTAACTGGTGATGGACATTAAGGAGGGCATGTGATGTAATGAGCACTGGGTGTTAATACACTGGATGAATTATTGAACAGTACATCTGAAACTAATAATGTACTATATGTTAATTGAATTTAAATTAAAAAAAAGAGACATGGATCTCATTAGCAAAAGAAGTCAAAGAATCGCCATCTACAAATGAGTAGATAGAAAAGAGACTAAAGGTTGATACAACTCACAATTATTTAAAATTATCTTTTTTTAATTAACATATAATGTATTATTTGCCCCAGGGGTACAGGTCTGTGAATCATCAGGCTTACACATTTCACAGCACTCACCATAGTACAAACCTTCCCCAATGTCCTTAACCCAGCCATCCTATCCCTACCCCCCCAACCCCCCAGTAACCCTTAGTTTGTTTTGTGAGATTAAGGGTCTGGGAAGGAGACAAACCATACAATTATCTTTTGAGCAGTTACTATTCATAGGAGAAAAAGGCTCTCTTTCTACTGAGAAGTTAAGACGGACTCACTATCTAACATTCACAAAATTTTGAGAACTTTTACATCCATTATTTCAACTAGTCTTCACAAACATCCTATATAGGGATGGGGGAAGTAGGCATTAGTATTATGATGCTCAGTTTAAAAAAAATGATAAGTGAGTAAACAGAAGCCCAGGGAATGATCTTACCTGCAGAGTAACTAAGGCTAGGCACTGGGGAGAATTTCATCTGTAGGCAGTGTGAAGCATTGGAAAGTACTACTAAGGGATGTAAGTCAATCCAATTTGTCACGAATTGTCACAAAACAGGACTCTGGAAGAAGGAAGTCCTGGGAGCTTCACTTGTCACATTATATCAGAATTGCTGGAGTACTTTGTGCTTCCTCAAATTGCTCAGCCTCTGTGCCCTCAGAACCAACTTGAGGACATGGCACATAATAAGTACTAAATAAATATTTGATGAAGGAAAGGGGGTGGAGAGAGAAAAGGAGCCTAGGCAGGGCTGAGGACATTCTAAGGAGACAGTAGAGGAGACACAGGAAAAGGTGCAGAAGCTACAGTATACCAGCAGAGGAGAAACAGGCTTTGAGGGGCATAGAAGAAAGAGAACTAGGGCCACCAGGATACAAGCAGAACCAGAATGGGGACAGGGTCATGGGGAAGAAAGAAGGTATGAGGAAAATTCTGCACAAGAGCCATTCCTTTATAGTCTCACAGTCTGTGCCTACTACTGAAGGAGTTACCTTCTCAGGGACCCTCTAAGTCAGGAGCTAAGTCAGGTGCTATGACCCACCAGGTATATGATGAATAAGAAGAACTGAGTACAGGACAGACAAACAGGAGACAGATGTTTTTTCAGCAAATATCCTGTAGCAAATCTCCATGGATGAAGGAGCCAGCTTGGACAGATGCCTTGCTCTGAAGTGCCTAGACAAGTCAGGCAGGCGGAAGGAATTCGGGGAGCACACAGAAGCTGCCATGCCTAAGACATGATCTCATTATGCTGGGGACCTGGGCACCCCTTTCAACTCAGAGCTGATTATAAAGGGGGTATAATGGGAGCAAAAGTCATGGTGTCCTTGGACAGAAAGCAAGTTTGAATCCTTGATATGCTAGGTGTCTTTTGGTAAGTCACTCAAGTTCTCCGACCCTCCCAGGAAAAGTGAACAAAATTATATATCCAGGAGTTTTACAATATCCCGGTCTTATGTATGTGAATCTTGAATCATAGAAGCAACAGCCTCTTCAATGGCCTTTACTACTACCCACCTACTGTCATCAACTTCTCCTGTGATTCAGTGCCCAGGGCCCAAGAGCGGCCACACTGAGTTAAGGCTCCTTGAAGAGCTGAAGAAACTCAGTAATAGGTTCCTACCGCTGCAAAGGCAATTTCAGGAAGGATCATTGGAGTATAGCTACCCAAACTTGGTTGCTGGTTTCATAAGAGAGGCCCATCTGGCTATACTCAGATCAGAATGGCATTGCTCGAAGGCCTCCCTGAAACCCCAGACCACCCCACTCATAAGGACAGTCTCTGGCTTCTGCTGCATCTTTCCATCGACAGGCTTCTTTTTTTTTAAGATTTTATTTATTTATTTGACACAGAGAGAGAGATCATATCACAAGTAGGCAGAGAGGCAGGCAGAGAGAGGAGGAAGGAGGCTCCCCACTGAGCAGGGAGCCCAATGCGGGCCTCAATCCCAGGACCCTGAGATCAAGACCTGAGCTGAAGGCAGAGGCTTTAACCCACTGAGCCACCCAGGCACCCCCATTGACAGGCTTCTTAAATGTAACTAAAGATATCAGAGGAGATAACTCAATCACAGAACTAGAGACTACCCCCACCCCAGATCTTGATTCTTTTGAGGAGGTGAAAAAGTAGCAGTTCTCCCTTACAGCTTCTCCGGACCTGCTGCAGAAATCAGGAGAACAGAAATGAAGATTTTTGACCATCAGCATGGAAACTGGCTATCTCTCTAGCTCTCCCTCACACTCTCCCCATCACTTCCTTCCCTCCCACCTTTATATCACATCAGCTCATAAGATTTCTTTATGACCAATACACCAATTCATTTGGAACAAAGAACAGAAGAATTGCTGGTTTGGGGGTAAAAAAAAGTCTTTCTAACCACTCACTTCAGCTGAGGTACCTTCCCTTATCATCACCCCTCTTCTTCTCTTGCACAGATGCTCCTCCTAACCCCTATCATCCAACCTCACCATCCCTCTGATCCCTTCTCCCTATTTCCACACAGTACGCCCCTTCTAGAACTCCTGTTCTATTGATCCCCAAATACAGATCCTTTAGCTTCATAAGCCCCCAGTGCAGACTTGCTCACCCTATGAGTGCCATTCTGAGGCCAAGTGCCTTCACCCCTATCTAGACCCATTCTTCATACCACTTCTATGGGTTGTACCCCCTGTTTTCATGTCCCAGAGCCCCCATTTTCGATGTCTTCCAATTTGTATTCTTCATCTCTTATCCTGCCCCCCAGGTTCTCAAACTCTCCCTAATAAAAAGGATTCTTACAAACTATCAGTATTTCTTATTATCCATTCTCCTTTTCCCTCTCAGTCTTAAGTCAGTCTCCAAACTGGATGTTTGAGTACCAGGACCCCTTAAGAGAAGAAAGAGAGAAGGTAAATCTCTCAGCGCTCCCTTCTAACTTCTAACCTGCCCTGGTCCAAGGCCTGATCCACAGTTGGGTCTCTAAGACTTAATTAGCCTTTCCAGATTGCCCTGAGATTCTTCAAAGAGGCACCAAAGACTATTCTGAGCTGTTAGGAATTTTCCTGTCATCTTTTATGGCTTCATTTTTTCTTAAATCTCTCCAGCTCAGAATTTCTATCTGAATCTCTTCAGTCATACAGCAACCTCAGAAGGACAAGCTGAAACCAAACTACACAAAACTACCTTGAAGCCTGCCCCTACGTCCACTGTGTGATTGGAAAGGGTCAACCAGGTCCGCACTGCTGCTCCCCCACCTCCCCACCCACCCACCCACCAAGCATACATCTCCAAACGTGGCATCCCATCTCCCTCAGCCCCATCTGGGAAAATGGAAGTAGAAGATGATTCAGTCGGTCAGGAAAGAATAAAGGCTTGTCAGAGCTTTGAGATCTCTGGATAAAAACTAAAAAGGGTGGGGTATCGTGAAAAGCTCCCCTGACGCATCTGGGACTTAGGAGCAAATCCCTGTCCACCCCACCCACCCACTTCCCAGACAAACTTTCTTAGTCTTTCATAAATGGGGGCAAAAGAGGTTTGCATCAAAGCATGAGGACTTCAAGCTAGCCTAAACAGAACTGCCCGAGTATTTACTTCTCTAGTGAGTTAAAAATTGAGAAAACAGAACATGTATTTAGGATAGACTCTGTCTGTTTTAGCCAAATGAGTTAAAAAATTTTGGGGAACAGCCAGCCTATTACTATCCTGGTCAAGATCCAGAATTCAGTGGAGAAGAGATCTCTTAGAGAGGGCAAGCATAGGGTCCTTTATGTGTCTCTAGAATTACTTAATCTCACCTTTCACAAACAAGACAAATAAACTGGTGACAACACCAGAAGATATAAGAGGTGACCCTATATTGTACTCTCTTTTTCAAAGATACCTACAACTTTCTAGTTTTTCCTGTGGATACTATTTTTTCTCAATTATCTCATCCATATTCTTAGCTTCAGTGATTATTTCTACGTGGGTGAATTCTGAATCTGTCCTTCCAGACATGACCACATTGTCTCTAATCTTCCACTTCCAATGTATGATGGATTTTCCTAGGGGAAGCTCTACCAGCAATTTAATCTAAAATGTAGCTCATATTCCCCCTAAAACCAGCCCTTCTAACTTGTTTTTTTGTTTTGTTTTTGGTTTTTGGTTTTTTGGTTTTTTTTTTTTTTCCTGTCAGAGGCACCCTATTCTACTAATCACAGGATCTGAGAACCTCCAGGTTCATCTTTGACTGCTCTTTCTTTTTCCCTTCTCTCCCATCTTACCTACTCTCCCCACCACTAGCCCATCAAAATCCCTCAGTGACTGGGTCTGTACATCATGCTTTCACAATGCTGGTACCTCCACATTTTCATGTCTATTCCCATGCCATTATCTTAGTTTAGTCTTATAGCATTTCTCATCTAGACTTCCACATTAGCATCCTAACTGGTCTTTCTGCCTCTGTCTCTTCTCCAACCTTACTTCCCACTGCCTCAAGAATAATCTCTTTTAAACTACTTTGCATGTCAGTTCATCCCCTCCACTATAGCTTACAGTTTTATTCATATCTCTTAAAATATCTGCACACGAATTTTCCATGCCAGATAAATGGGTCATTCACTCATTCATTTATTCAACAAATACGAATTTAACATCTAGCTACTGTATTTTTACATCTTGAGAAAGGAAATGTGAATATATATTACCTTTGACCTTAAGACTCAGAGAAAGCTCTATTTAGTATCCACAGAATATATTTTTTGCTTTCCTGCTCCCATAACTTTGTGCCATTCCATTCATGTAGAATGCTCTGTCTTGTCTTAAATTGTTCCTTAAAATCCTACCACTTCCATGAAGCTTCCCTATCACAATTCTCCCTCCTTTCTCAGAAGTCTAGTAGCATTTAATTGGGCATTGTATCTGGGCATTGTCCTACTGCTGTGATGTATAATTTGCCAATGCTATACTTAAATACACACTGTATTATATATTATATATAATAGATTAATTATACTACTCAATAATATATATGATACATATTTAATATCCCCAAATGACTTCAAGCAGTGGAGGGTAGAGACTCTGCCTTTCTTTATGTCACCCCAAGGCATTTAGCACAGTGTCTTATACACATGATTATGCATATAATATATTTAGAGACACCATAGCAGCCAACTGAAGAATCGAATTTCTAGAATGAAAATGCACTGTAGTGTCCTAGAAAAAGCAATGTTTCTGAAGTTAGAAGAAGTGGGAAACAAACTGAAGGTTTAAGAGGGGCGGGGGTGGGGTGATGGGGTAGACAGGTGATGGGTATTGAGGAGGGCACGTGTTGTGACGAGCACTGGGTGTTATATGCAACTAATGAATTGTCGAACACTACATCAAAAACTAATGATGGCTAACTGAACATAATAAAAAGAAATAAAATAAATTTAAAAAGAAGTGAGTTTGTCTCCCAGCTCCACCAGTTATTAGCTGAGACCTTAAATTCTGAACCTGTTATGCAGGGTTTTATGAGTATTTAACTTCATGAGAAAACATATGGAAAGACTAGATCAGTGCCTAGCACCTATAAAGAAATACACAGTAATATTTGTTAATTTATTTCATTTTGATTAGGGTAAGATGGCAGGTTGTATGAAATAACTTCCTTGGACCTTCCAGCTTTAGCTTGTACAAGTCTTAGGAACACAACTGAAAAAGAAGCAGTAACCTACTTAATCGCTGCTGGCTTTCTCTCCATAATCAATGTAAATTATAATTTGTTATATCCCAACCCCCATTCTCTGGGAAGCTTCTCACTCAACTTTTACACAGGAGTCCCCAAGCTAGAAAGTTATTCCCAGAACTCCAGATCTGAAGAATTTATTTTCTCCATCCTCCCATTTCCTAGGCCTGACATTATCTGAAAATGCTTAAGTCTTCTAGGGTATTAGGTCATAGGGTCTCCACTTCCCTTCAAGGAGCCCATTCTCCTTGTCAACCTCAACCATAACCTTTCCCAAAATCTCACAGATATTGTGAGAAATATTAGGACAGTAACATGAGCAATGATGTAGCCATGGAATGCTCAGGAAAGTCCAGCACCTCCCTGTGCAGTTGAAAAGTCAAGCGTCATCCAACCCAGAAGAAGGGGAAGTGACTTAAAATTTCTCTCAGTTTTTCTTTAGATTCAGGTAAGAATAAAACAGAACAAAACAAACAAACAAGCAAAGAAGCAAACAAACAAAAAACAGACAAAAAAGCCCCAAAGGGAAAACCCAGGAGTCCTGGCTCGGCAGAGGCAAAGGCCTCCTCTCCTATCACTGCCATCTCAAGTAGCCACAGCCAGAAGAACTCCTCCAATGAGAAAACAGGAAAGGGAGGGATGAGTCAGCAGAAGCTAGAAAGAGAGAGCTTTGTTCAAGGGAAAGAAGTCTGTGATGCAAGCTCTGGTGAAACAATGTGCTCCCTGTTTTTTCACTCTCTGTGTTTTCCCCCTCTTCCCACAGCCCAACCAGGTCATTGACTAGGTCCCTGGTCAGAATCGGGACAACAGGAGAAGCTTCTTAGGAGTTTCTGTCTTCCATCTGGCCATTCCACACTCACCATCATCCTGATCTTTCTTCTTCTGAAGGGCTGTTGGTGGTTCATGATCATCCCTAAACTTAAATCATTATCTCTTACCTTAAGTTTTAGAGTTTAAGCTTCAGGCTGTGATTCCACAACACCCTCTTTGTTTTCAGCAAAGCAATCTGTTTTATTCTCTGCCTTCAAACCCTCACATTGACTTCTGTCTGCCACATACTTTCCTCTTTTTTACCTAGGTCTATCCCTTCCTTTCTTTCAA
Organism: Ailurus styani; assembly: GCA_002007465.1. Lineage (NCBI taxonomy): Eukaryota > Metazoa > Chordata > Mammalia > Carnivora > Ailuridae > Ailurus > Ailurus styani. The sequence continues at coordinate 597,690 of LNAC01000691.1, read as the reverse complement.
AACCTGCTCAGTATTCTCTTCCACCAGGAAGGCCTCCCTAAATAAGTCAAATTTCCAATTTCAAGCTTTTTTTTTTTTACACTATGTACTATTAGTATCTGGTGCTCACTTTGCAATTTCATGGGTATGTGTCTGTCATACTCTACTTATGTAGCCTGGTATGCCTCCTCCTCCTCAATATATATATTAATATATATAAATCTCAATAATTTTTGAGAGTTTTATGTTCAGAATGGAGCATAAAAAGAGCTCAAGCCACAGATTTACAAAAAACAGAGTAAGCAACCCAGGGAGAGATGAGCAATTAATACGTGGAAGATCATGAAGATGGGAATGTGTGATATAGAGATTTAAGAGGTAACATGACATAAGAGTAGACTCATTAAGGTTTTCTTCATCATCTACCTACACATACTTCTGGGCCAGCTTATACAAAAATAAGTTACACAGATGATCTTCCTGCATGTTAAAGTCTCATAATAAATAAATAAATAAGGAAAGATGAGCCCAACAAATCAAAAATGAAAAATCAGAAACCTGAAATATTAAATAATATCCCACAAAAATCAGAAGTTAAGTATAACTGAGAATAGAGATCAGGATGTGTACAAAATGAGAGGGGAGGACAGAGTTTTAAAAATGGAGTGGGATAGGGTTTTAATATGAGGCCAGAGGCAGGGGTCCAATTCTGCTGTAGTGAGCCCAAGGAAATCACCAGCTCTCCTCTAATTCTGAAGGACATCCTGAAATTAAAGAAGTTTAGGAATGCTTTGGAGGATAGGAAATATGGCTTGCTAAAGAACACATCTATTTGAGAGAAAGTGGAAAAGAAATAAGTAGAAGAGGCCCATAGCAGATGAACCTGAGCCTGGGGGAGTGGGGGTAGGGGAAAGTGTTCTGCTCCCATCTCATCTCAATCCTCTACCAGTCAGTACTATTAGAGGACTGACCTTCTTGGAATGGGTTCCACCCTCCAGAACCCCTTCTTCTACCTAGGGGAATGCAGAACTTCAAATTCTGAAGTAAATCTATTCATCAATAGCCCTTAGAACTGTGGCATACTTCACAGTTTTCAAAGCACTCTCATATATCTGTTCTCATTAGATACCACCACTCTCTGTTGAACTTCTATTCCATAATAGTTAAACCTTGTATCATAAATAAATGGTGCTCCTGTGTCCAACACATAGCTGGTGCTCAATAAACACTAAGGAATAAAGCATTGGTTAAATGATCGAGTGTTTTAATTTCAACAGAATAGGGTGAAGTCTGATATCAGAAATGACATGTTGACTGTGTGGATGGGAAGATAGTAAGCGGCAATATCATTCATAGACACAGAATTTTTCCACAAATGCTCAGGGCAACATTGACCTCTAATATGTATTTTACTCCGTCCCTCACTTCTAAGAAGGAAGGTGATACTCGTTATATCCCTGCTATGTACCAATAGTGGGTGCTTACACATATATTATCTCATTTATGCAAGCCATATCTCCAACCCAGCCCTTCTGGAAATAATGCTTATACTTTTTCCTTTAATATCCTGCAGAGAGGGTAACTTCACACATTTCACATGGGACTTTCCTATTTTCATGTATATGGTTTTTCTTTTGACTAAGGACAATAGCTTATGGTGCAATTTAAACTTGCTTCCATTCTGTGGAAAGAGCCGAGATGCCCTTCAACAGATGAATGGATATTGAAGATGTTGTCCATATATACAATGGAATATTACACAGCCATCAGAAAGGATGAATGCCCAACTTTTCTATCAACATGAACGGGTCTGGAGGAGATTATACTGAGTGAAATAAGTCAAGCAGAGAAAGTCAATTATTATATGGTTTCACTTACTTGTAGAACATAAGAAATAAAATGGAGGACATTAGCAGAAGGAAAGGAAAAGTGAATTGGGGTAAATCAGGGGGGAGACAAAAGAGGAACTGTGGATTCTGAGAAACAAGATGAGGGTTATGGAGGGGAGGAGAATAGGGGGATGGGTGAGCCTGGTGGTGTGTATTAAGGAAGGCACATTTTGCATGGAGCTGGGTGTGGTGCATAAACAACGAATCTCGGAACACTGAAAAAATTTAAACAAACAAATAAACAAACAAACAAACAAACAAACTCACTTCCATTCAAAGATTCTCTTTTATAATCCCTACCTTATCTTTCTCCATCCCTTATCCCAGTATCCCCACATCACCCTGCATATACTTTGTTTTCTTCTCTTCTGGGTTCCTTGGTCCCTTTTTCCACTCCAAAGGAAAGCAACTCTCCCTAAACCAGTAAAAGATAGATGGAAAGAAGGAAGAGGAGGACATTGGATTAAGATGGAAGCATTGAGTCCAGAGAGACTAAGGGCAGGAAGAGAGAGCCACCCACCCTCCATCAAGTTGGCTTCACCTGCAGTTTTTATTATCCATCAATTTTCTTATCCATCTTCTTTAGAGCTACTATAGTTCTTCAGGCTGTGGCTGTTTCTCCAAATATTGTCATTCACTCCAAGCCCTCTAGTACCTTGCAGCGGCTAAGGGATGGGGGGCATGGACTGGGGGTGCCAAGGGAAAAGGAAGCCAGGAAAAGTAAACAAAGGTTTCTAAGTAGCTGTTGCCAAGGAGCCAGTGCCAAGGAGCATCCCAAGCCACCTGCTCATTCCAGCCTACACCACTTCCATATCCTCCCCTCACTTAAGTTCTCTCAGGACTATAAAGCAGTTTGATTTTGTCATCTTCGCCAGCTGCAGAGCTATTTCCTCAGATCTTCAGGTGGAGGGCTACAGATTCCAGTGACTGAGAATCTCCCACTCCCAGACCTGGGCTGATCATCAGGGACACCCAACTGTCCTTCAGATGGCACAATTAAAATAAATTACTAAAATGTTTTAATTTAATTAGCAAAATGTTTCTGTCTGCATAGGCAGGTTATCTGTAATAGTCTGAGTTAGGAGGGTGGACATGGGAGCCAGGTCAAGAGCCAGAGCTTATCCAGCTCCCTAAGAAGATTTGAGCCCCTTTAGGGAAGCTCCATTATTTGATTCGAAATTTTTAAAGTCCAAGAACAAAAGATATATCCTATTCCTTTTTTTAAAAGATTTTATTTATTTATTTGACACAGCAAGAGAGAGAGATCACAAGTAGGCAGAGAGGCAGGCAGAGAGAGAGGAGGAGGCAGGCTCCCTGCTGAGCATGGAGCCCGATGCGGGCCTCGATCCCAGGACCCTGGGATCATGACCTGAGCGGAAGGCAGAGGCTTTAACCCACTGAGCCACCCAGGCGCCCAAGATATATCCTATTCCTATGTCNAGGGGGGGAAGCAGGCTCCCCGCCGAGCAGGGAGCCCGATGCGGGCCTCGATCCCAGGACCCTGGGATCATGACCTGAGCGGAAGGCAGAGGCTTTAACCCACTGAGCCACCCAGGCGCCCAAGATATATCCTATTCCTATGTCAGGATCACTTCCAAACTAAAATGACATTTTAATTATTTAAAATTTGATGATTTGCTGATTAAAATTATCCATGAATGCCTCCTCAGTTGATGCAGATACTGGAAATTACTGCACTATAATTTAAAACAAATTTACCTTATTAATTCCATTCAATGCAAATAAATATTGGAAGTTCACATCCCTTCAGGGGTAGCAGAGGAAGTATATATAGCAGAAAAAGCTGAAAGGAGGGGGCAGGGAGAGTATCACTGAGGAAAGCCAGTATAGAATTCAAACTCTGCCACAAATAATCTAGAAGGCAAATAATCATCCTTCCTCCAGTCTCCCCAGCTAACCCTGGAGTCACCATCTCTCTGAGGCTAGTTTAGAGGATGTTGGGCATTACCCTGGGTTCTCACAAGTATCCCCATTTCTAAATTGACTAAGGACATTCTCTTCACTAGACCCACAGCTCCTATCAGATGCCAGATATTGTTCTCAGGACAGACAAGAGACTCCTTTTATTTGGTCAAAGTGTCTCAGCCATCCTCCTGTTATTACTGAAGAAAACATATTCCACAGTCTCCTTCAGAATATATCAGGTTTCTAACCCCAAGAGTCAATAATTACTTTTGAAACTTCTTGATGCTGCTTTTAGACCAATTTGCAACCCTGAGGATAAGAAATCTTTTTATCTAAAGATCTCCAAAAGATAGCTATACAATATTGTGCAATGTGGAGAAAAGGCACATCTTCAGAGTCAGACAATTTCTTGAGCAAAGAAGCTCATCTGTCTAAGCTTTCACTTCTCATCTATAAAATGAAAATAATATCATCTATGCCACACAATTCTTGTAGAATGAGATAAGGTAGAGTATTTTTTCAATATTTGTACATATTTATTTGATATTTGCATATATTGTACAATGATATGTGCAGGGTCGTAATATAAGTTCCAATAAATAGCTATTGCCATTAATATCATCATTACCATTATGATGGTTCTGGTCTACTCAGAATTAGGCGAATGGAAAAATCAAAACCAAAACCTCTTGTATACATGGCCGCCCAACCTCCAAACATGAGCTAATTATCAAGGAAGTGACGCCAGAGGCTGAGGCTATACCTAAGACCAAAGAAGGTAACTTCTACTGAAGCTGGGATAAAGGTGGAATTGAGGCCATAGCCTTGGTCTATACTATCTTCTTATGGATCCCCAATTATATTATAAGCCCACAAAACAAAGTATGAATTGAGAAATTGAGAAGAATGGGAAAAGGAATGTTCTGTAAGACCAAAGAGTTCCCTTTTCCTTGATCCCTTAAACTAACCAATTTTATTTAAGTCTCTCTCATTTGCATCTCAGCACCATCTATAAGGGAAGATGGGTTGGGAGGCACTGAGCTCACTTTATCAGTGCCTTTCAAGTTCTTCCTAATGTCTGACCACCATGCTTCTTGCTGTGTCCAAAGCCTACTCCCTCACAGACGCTCCCCTTAAAACTCTTCTTCCTATCCCTTCAAAGTTGGAATCATAAATAAAGAAGGTTGAGAGGAAAAAGAGAAGTGAAATGATGTAGAAAAAAAGTAGGAAGAAGTCAGCAGGCACTGTGTGGAGATGAGTAACAAGAAGGGGAGGGAGGGAAGGAAAGGTTGCAGGGGGAGAATCAGAGACTGAAGAAGCATGAGTAGAGAGAGTGAAATTTATAGAACCTTAGCCCTGACTCCACTAGGTGGTTATAGAAAAAAACAGCCCTGATGAGGAGGGAAAAGAAGAAGATGGGAGAAGAATAGGCAGGAAGGCAGACATCTTTTCTGTAGGAAAACAACAGGAGTTGAGGTCTAAGGGAGAAATCCCTAATACACATGCTGCTTTAGTGTTGCAGAGCCTGTTTTGGAAGGGACTTGGAACTAAAAGCCATCCCTCTGAAAGCGATGGGTCACTGGAGTATCTGCTCTAGGAAGATTTGATAAGATAAACTCACATGAGTTAGAATGGAGGCTCAGGTAAGTTATTAGCAATCTACTTTCTATTTTTAATCACTTAGATTGTGGTGAACAAGGGATAAAGTAGGAAAGCAAAGCAGTTGATGGAGGCAGTGATTCTGACTGAAGCCTCCATTTCTTATTCCCTAATCCAATGAACCCAGAGAGATAATTGGACCCTCTTTCTTCCCCTGTCTCCCATCCTCTCATCCTCCACCTTTTGAACAAAGCTCCTTGGGAAAATCTGCCCATATTCAGCCACATTCATGTCAGCTCTGGCACCAGAATGTACCCTGGCCTTCTCTGGACCACATGCCCTATCCTGTCTGCCTCAGAAGGGAACCAGTAATGTTGCTGTCCACTGAGGGATAGACTCCAGAAAGGTCCTTCAACTAGAAACTAGAGTATTAGTACAGATTATGAACTCTGCCCCAATTATAAATCTGGGCTCCCTGGTTTCAGGAGTCAGCTTCACCATTCCCCCACCTCCATGTATATTCTGGCCTCATGCTTCCTTTTCCTCTTCCAGACAGGGTTCATTATTTTCAACCTCACTTCTGTGCACCCATAGCATGAAGTTCCTTGCCAGATCTGAAGTCCACTTCAGCTCATCTCAGGCACTGGCCCCTAGTGCAGATGTTAGATGATATATTTTCTGCTTCAGCCAGAGCAAGTGGCACAGCATGGAGAAGAGCTTGACTGTTTGACAAAGTCTAAAGCTAACAGAAAGAAAGAAATAAGATCAGAGCAGAAATACATGATATAGAAACTAAAAAAAAATCCCAAAACAAAAAACAAAAACAGGAGAACAGATCAATGATACCAGGAGCTGGCTCTTCAAAAAAATTGACAAAATTGAAAAACTTCTAGCCAGACTTATCAAAAAGAAAACAAAAAGAACCCAAATAAATAAAATCACAAATGAGAGAGGAGAAATATCCAATGCCACAGAAATACAAAAAAACTTTTAAGAGAATGTTGTGAAAAACTATATGCCAACAAACTTGATAACTTAGAAGTAATAGGTAAATTCCTAGAAGCATATAAATTACCAAAATTAAACAGAAAAAAAGAGAAAACTTAAACAGATTGATAACCAGTAAAGAAATTGAATTAGTAATCAAAATACTGCCAACAAACTAAAGTCCAAGGCCAGATGGCTTCATAGGCGAATTCTACCAAATGTTTAAAGAAGAGTTGATAGCTATCTTCTCAAACTATACCAAAAAATAGAAAAGGAAGGAAAAACTTCCAAATTTATTCTATGAATCCAGAATTACCCTAATACCAAAAACAGATCAGACCCCGCAAAAAAAAAAAAAAAAAAAAAAAAAAAAAAAAAAAACCCCCAAAAAAAAAAAAAAAAAAAAAAAAAAAAAAAAAAAAGAGGACTACAGGCCAATATCTCTGATGAACAGAGATAGGTGCAAAAATCTTCAACAAAATACTAACAAACCAAATACAACAATACATTTAAAGAATCATTTACTACAATTAAGTGGGATTTACTTTGTGGTTGTAAGGGTGGTACAAAATTCATAAAGCAGTCAACATGATATATAACATTAATGAAAGAAAGAATAAGAACCATATAATTATTTCAATAGATGCAGAAAAAGCATTTGACAAAGGGTAACATCCATTCATGATAAAAAAAATCCTCAACAAAATAGGTCTAGAGGGAACATAACTCAACATAATATAGTCCATAGATGAAAAACCTGCAATTATTATCATCCCCAATGGTGAAAAACTGAGAGCTTTTCCTCTATAATTAGGAGTAAGACATGGATGTCCATTCTCACCACTTTTATTCAACATGGTACTTAGCAACATAGATTCATCAATCAGACCACAAAAAGAAATAAAAGGCATCCAAAGCAGCAAGGAAAAAGTAAAACTTTCACTATTTGTAGATGAAATGATACTCTATACAGAACCAAAAGCACCAAAAAACTGCTAGAACTGATAAATTAATTCAGTAAAATTGCAATATGTAAAAATCAATGTACAGAAATCTGTTGCATTTCTATACACATATAATGAAGCAGTAGAAAGAGAAATTAAGGAACCAATCCCACTTACAATTGCACCAAAACCAATAAGATAACTAGTAATAAACCTAACCAAAGAGGTGAAAGATCTGTACTTTAAAAACTACAAAATACTGATGAAAGAAATGAGGATGACACAAAGAAATGGAAAGATAGTCCATGCTCCTGAATTGGAAGAATAAATATTGTTAAAATGTCTCTACTACCAAAAGCAATCCACACATTTAATATAATCCTATCAAAATACCAACAGCATTTTTCACAGAGCTATAACAAAGGATGCTAAAATTTGTATAGAGCCAAAAAAAGATGCCAAATAGCCAAAGTAGCCTTTAAAAAGAAAAGGAAAGGGCGCCTGGGTGGCTCAGTGGGTTAAAGCCTCTGCTTTCGGCTCAGGTCATGATCTCAGGGTCCTGGGATCGAGGCCCGCATCGGGCTCTCTGCTCAGCAGGGAGCCTGCTTCCCCTCTCTCTCTGCCTGCCTCTCTGCTTCCTTGTGATCTCTCTCCCGCTGTGAAATAAATAAATAAAATCTTTAAAAAAAAAAAAAAAAAGAAAAGGAAAGCTGAAGGCATCATGATTCTGGACTTCAAGTTATATTACAAAGCTGTGGTAATCAAAACAGTATGATACTAGCACAAAAATAGACACATAGATCAATAGAATGGAATAGAGAACTCAGAAATGAATCCATGATGATATGATAAGTTTGACAAAGCAGGGAAGAATATCCAATTAGAAACAAAATTGTCTTTTCAGCAAATGGTGTTATGAAAACTGGAGAGCAGCAGACACAAAAGAATGAAATTGGACCACTTTCTTACACCATATACAAGAATAAATTCAAAATGGTTTAAAGACCTAAACGTGAGACCTGAAAGCATAAAAATCTTAAAAGGGAACACAGGCAGTAACTTCTTTGACATGGACTATAGCAACTTCCTTCTAAATGTGTCTCCTGAGGCAAGGGAAACAAAAGCAAAAATAGACTATTGGAGCTGCACCAAAATAAAAAGCTTCTGCAGAGAGAAGGAAAGAGTCAATAAAACTAAAAGGCAACTTACAGAATATGAGAAGATATTTGTAAATGATATATCCAATAAAAGGTTATTATCCAAAATACATAAAGAACTAATAAAACTCACCCCAAAAGTGGATAATCCAATTAAAACATTGGCAGGAGACATGGTTGAACATTTTCCAAATAAAACTTATGGATGGCCAACAGACACATGAAAAGATGCTCAACATCACTTATCATCAGGGAAATGCAAATCAAAACTATAATGAAATATTATCTCATACATGTCAAAATGGCTAAAATCAACAACACAAGAAACAACAGGTGTTGTCAAGGATGTGGAGAAAGGTGAACACTTATGCACTGTTGGTAGGAATGGAAACTGGTGCAACCACTATGGAAAACAGTACGGAATTTCCTCAAAAATTAAAAAGAGAACTACCCCACAGTCCAGCAATTGAACTACTGGGTATTTACCCAAAGAATAAAAACATACTAATTCAAAAGAATACATGAACCCTTATATAGCAGCATTATCTACAATAGCCAAATTATGGAAACAGCCCAAGTGTCCCATCAATTGATGAACAGATAAGGAAGATGCGGTGTATACATTTGTACAATTGCATATTACTCAGCCATAATAAAGAATGAAATCTTGCCATTTGCGACAACATGGATGCAGTTACAGAGTATTATGCTAAGCAAAATAAGTCACTCAAAGAAAGACAAATACCATATGATTTCACTCATATGTAGAACTTAAGAAACAAATGAACAAAGAGAAAAATAGAGAGAGGCAAACCAAAATATAGAATCTTAACTATATGAACTGATGGTTACTAGAAAGGAGGTTACTACGGGGATAGGTAAAATAGGTGATGGGGATTAAGGAATGTACTTGTTAGGATGAGCACAGAGTGATATATGGAAGTGTTTAATCACTATATTGTACATTTGAAAATAATATTAAACTGTATGTTGACTAACTGAAATTTAAATAAATTCTCTAAAAAAGAGAGAGAGAACTTAAATTTTTTACTTCAAGCCATATGTAGATGCCACCACTCCAAAGTACCAGTCCATCTCTGACGAATAGATGTGTGTCTTATGTGTGCCCTGAATGGTTAGAAGGAATTATAGTTCCTCCTCCTACAACAAAGATCTCTCAAAACAAAGCAGTGAGAGTCCTCTAAGCACAATTATGTACTATGGAGCAGAGAGGTAGTGTTCCTCTTGAAACAGAAGTATAGCCTTTACCCATATGTAGGACACCACTTGCAGAGAAGCTGGTCCTAATGGAGTGGGGAAAGGCTGAAAAGAGGTGTGCCTTAGAATTAGAGGAACTTGTGGTAAACTAAGCAAGGCCTTCTCAACAGTCTGAGGGACACCTTCACCCAAGACCTTCACCGAAGAGCTAGCAACCAAAAAGTGTTTTCCCAACAGGAAACAGGGTCAGGAAAGTGTTAGTGGTTGTAAAACTCCAGGTACCTGTGTCAGATTCTTGTTACCCACTCCCAAGGTTTCCTTTCTTCCCTTTCCTTCCCTCTCCTCTCCTCTCCTCTCCTCTCCTCTCCTCCCCTTTCCTTTCCTTCCCTTCCCTACACTTTCCCCTTCCTTTCCCCTTTCCCCCTTTCCCTTCCCCTTTCCTTCCTTCCTCCCTCCCTCCCTTCCTTCCTTCCTCCCTTTCTTCCTCCTTTCTCTTTCTTCTTTCCCTTCTTGCCTTTTCTTCCTTCCTTCCTTCCTTTCTTTCTTTCTTTCTTTCTTTCTTTCTTTCTTTCTTTCTTTCTTTCTTTCTTTCTTCTTTTCTTTTTCTTTTCTTTCATTTCCTCCTCCCCTTCTCTTCCTCTTTCTTCTTCCCTTTTTCTCTCTTTCTCTATTTCTTTCCTTTCCTTTCCTTTCCTCTTCTTTCTTTGCCTTTCCTAATGCTACTACTCCTCTAAAAGAGACAACACTAATGCTACCGGCTGGTGCCAGGAAGCACTTAGAGTTATCTTCCTCCTCCCCCAAAGCCAAAAAGGCCTGACCAGTTACCCCAAGAAGTATACAGTCCAGAACCCACTGAGAATAAGGTGGGAAGTGAAAGGGAATCTCTGTGACAACGATTTACCTCTCTCTTTGTGTATTTCTGTCTCCATCCCTTCCCTAACTTCTCACATCCCAGGGCATTATTTCAGAGGACTCATGCTTGATCTGTCTCCAGGTCTCTAGCAAGATCAAAGCTCTTAACTTGTGTTTTGCTTGCCAATTCCTAGGCTAGCGAAGACAAGGAGGGTCCATCCTGAGGCAAGGGGAAGGCCCAGGCTTCCCCTGTTCCCAAGGGAAGGGGAGGTTGCAAAGTTGGACCAAAGAGGAACCAATCTTAAGGTTGCATTGACAAACATGCCCTCTGTTGGGAAGACTACTATTCTCATTTTGGATTTATTATTATTGTTCTTCAGGTTAGAAATTGAATTAACTTACAATCATACTCAGGTAAATATATGACAGAAACCACAAAGGTCTTTCATAACCTCCATATCTAAAGAAAATTGCCTGTTATTCTTTATCACAAGACCCTATTTGCTTCCTTTGGGTGTTTATCACACACTATATTTGAACATTTGTTTTCTTTATTATTGTCTATTTCTCACTAGGAAAAACTCTATATTTGAATGAGAGGAAGAATGGATGATGAATAAGTACATTATATGGGAATAAATGTACTGGTGGGATAAAAATTTCCTACTAATATGATATATACCTGAAAGTATCATATGGAGACCTATGTTAACAATAATATCATTAATCAATGTGCATAATGCCCCTATTCTACATCTCTACTCATGTCATCCTTCCCCGAAACTGTATACCACACATGAAAGTTATTTAACAATCCTTTAGCTCTGTGTTAACCATTGTGGAGAGAATATAAAAATATACAGGGCATAGTCTCCCCACTCTGGAAGCTTACAGTTGAGTGAGGGAGAAAGGGAAAATACAGGGTAACTACAACTGAAGACAGCATGTGGAAAGACAGTCGAGGTAAGACTGACACAAAGAAGTAGAGATCAAAGAAAATAAACTGCTTCTGATACGGATTATCCAGGAAGGTATGGGCTGGAGGTAACATTTAAATTGGACCGGGCTGATTGTGTACCATTTCAGGAGTCAGATATTGAGAGGACGGAATTCCAAAGAAAAGACTAGCTACTGGGATGGATTTCTTAACTTTGGGCATCATTTCATATTGAACTTCTGTTCATCATAAAAGAATGAAATGCAAGGGCCAGTGAAATTCAAGGTAAAACTACAGAATCTGGAGGCTTTGAATACAGAAGACAGGAGCCAGGACCTGGGTCCCAACTCTGAGTCCATTTATCCCCACTTCTTTTGCACCTGATCTTATTGAAGTGGTATAAAGTTCAAACGGGACAGGATACCCATTATGTCTCCATCTATATGTCTCCCACCTTCTCTCTTCCCCCACTGAGTTCTTGATTAGCAATGAAAGGATTTCTTAATCTCATTACTGAGAATAGCACAAAGCACAGAAAAGCATATACTATACTAATTAAATTAGGTGATTTGTATACCTGGGGAAAGAGAGAAACCTCTCCTCCTGCCATCTCCATAGTCAATTTTCCTAGATCTTCTGATACTATATGTCAATAAATATGTGTATTTTCTCCTTCTCTGGACAGACATGCTGCGAAATGTTAGATGTAAGGTTTGTCATAAAAATCTCTCATAAAAAGTTCTCCCAAGCACCATCATTGGAAGGTGGAGGAGGGGGGTTCCTATGCTGTGTCTGCCTTCAAACCCTGTGCAGGTCCTCTGCCTCCTGCTTCCAGGAGCTTTGCTTCAGATTTTTTAAAGATGTAAACAAAGTAAAGAGTAAAATAAACATTCAACTCTTCTTACCAATCTTGCTATTTTCAAAGCTCATTGCTTTTTATGCAATTAGTTTCACAAATGACTAGTACTTCACAATCTCAACTCTAGAATCCTTAATTAGTATAATTTTTAATTCTTTTCTTTCTGGTATGGCTCAATTAGAGTCCTGCTTGGAAGCAAAGAAGATAATGAAATGGCTTCTCTTAGTATCTTCCATGAGGGGGTTCTAGGAGAGGGGAGGTAGTTATGTGGGTGGTGTACATACAGGTGTGTCTGTGTATTAGGCTAGAAAGAAAGGTCAAGAGGGGATTGCCTCTGGCTGCTGTTTCTCTTTCTCTTCAAAACTGGTCTGATTGTATCAGATGTATAGGTGCCCCAAGTAACTCAGCATCTAAACCATAAACTCCCCAGAAAGAAAATTCACTGGTGGTCCCTTGAGAAGTAATGAAAAATAAATGTCATAATTTGGTACAAACACACCAACCAGGGTTTGTGTACACACACACACACACACACACACACACACACACACACACACCATATTCACAAAGTCTAAAAAATATGCTCATGTTTATAGACCTACTGAAATAAATATACCCAACTACTTGGTGCATATTTCCATTCAAATTCTAACACATATGGCCACATAGTAGGTACACACATGACTTTGAATATGGTACTTTTACACAGACTCATCCTCTTTCCAAGCTCTTGACTGCAGGTTGGGGCACAGTGAAGGTGAAGGGGAGAATGTCTGCGTATGAGCTGTATGTGTCACTAAGTGTGTCTCTGACAACATGCCACAAACAAGTAGAAATTATTTTTTCACCTTTCACTATTTGTAATTATCCACTGCCCTTCAGTTACCCTTAAGCCATCAAGTTTCAATTATCATCTGTCCCTTACTTAGTGGCTACTCCATGCAGTGTAAAGAATTTGCTCAATCTTAGTACAGATCTTAGCTTCACCACGTACTTTTTACAAGTGACTTAACCTCTCTGAGCCTGAGTTTCAACTTTTGTAATGTGAGTACAGAAACACTCAACTTAAAGAAATTTTGTATTAAATAGGTGATTATGTAAAGTGTTTGGTACAAAGTATTAGGGCATAGTGCTAAACAAATAGGTATAATTATCCTCATCAGTTTAGGGGCATTGAAGAGAAAAAGAAGTAATACATAAAAAAATATGTTCCTTTCCTTAGGAGGTTTTTAAATCTCATCAAAGAGACAAGCTAAATACACTGTGGGAGGGAGGCCATGGAGACATAAAATGCTTATTTGAGCACTTACATGCAAATTATTCTCCTAAATCCAAGCCCTGTTTTAAAATTTTTGGCAGATTTCAATGCTCTAAGAAGACTGGTGTTTTCTTTCTGTCACTCATCATCCCCATGACTCACCACCTTACATACACCACACATTCACCCTAGCCTTTCATTTCAAGAGTTGATTGGAGAATTCTTGGGATGAAAAAGATTTTGGGGGAATTCATTTCATTTCCCTGTTTCTGGGTAGGAACCCACCTGAGACATTCCAAACCCAAGTGAGACAGCCATGCACACGGCCATAGGGCCTGCATTCTCCCACCTTCCCTGTCACTCTCTATTTTCAGAAAATTCCCCCTTATGTTCAATCTCTATCTGTTTTCCTTCAATATTGTCTCTCTTTATCAGTCATTCTGATTGGTAATGAGGTACACAAACCCTCAAAAGCTTAAGAAAATTCTCAAAATCTCAAAATTCTCGCCTGCTAATAGTATTTCATTTCCTATCACTCCAGATCTGTTGAGTTATAGGGCTCATATGTTTTGTTATTAACCCATTAAAAATCATCAAAAGATCCCTTAAAAAGCATTAATTTGGTCTTACCAGGGTATAACTCTTCTTGCACTCATGGATGACTCCTTAAGGCTTTTGAAAGATGAAAGTATCCTAATTTCCAGGACAAATAGTTAAGAACTCCTATTTCAATCTCCCCAACATCCATAATCTCCTCAATTACTATAATCACATTATCGTTCATTTGACTAGGAGACAGTACAACCCTGAGGTGGGGCATGACTAGCATGACCTCCCCAGTTCCTTTCAGGCCATCATATGAAGTAGGGGTTACAGAATTGGCATCAGTCTTGACCCATTCAATGCTTGCCTCAGGAGAGCCCCTGAGGACCAGGCAGACCCCAGGTGGGGCACGATAGGCATTTCTCCAAAGTGGGAAGAGTGCCAAACCCTGGCTTAGTGACTGTCGTGCAAGGCCTGGAGACAGGAGGGTAGCCAGGGCCCACACTTCTCCTTCTTCCCAAATTCAATTTCCCCAGCCTAGGCCTCTCCTCTTGTGCTCCCAATTCCAAAGTTTTCAGACCTTCCATAGTGCTCGTCTGAGGACAGACACATATCACACATATCATGGATCACCTAAGGCCAGTGTTTCTCAAACTAGAAAGAACACATGAATCATTTGGGAACCTGTTAAAAATGCAGCTTCTGTATCAGTAGGTCTAAGCTGGAGCCTGAGATTCTGCATTTCTAACAAGCTCCCAAGGTGATACCCACACTGCTTGTTCATGGGCCATATTTTTTTTAAGATTTGATTTATTTATTTGAGAGAGAGAGATCATGAGCAAGCGGGAGGAGTAGAGGGAGAAGCAAACTTCCCACTGACCAGGGAGCCTGATGTGGGACTCAATCCCAGGACACTGGGATCATGACCTGAGCCAAAGGCAGACTCTTAACTGACTGAGCCACCCAGGTGACCATGGACCATACTTGGAAAAGCAGGATCTAGATGACTGCACCAGTTGCTACAAGAGTCTTCCAGAAACAATCTATCTGTCCACATCCTCCTCTCTGTCTATCCTCCAGATGGCAATGAGAATCATACCTCATCCCTTCCT
Organism: Ailurus styani; assembly: GCA_002007465.1. Classification (NCBI taxonomy): domain Eukaryota; kingdom Metazoa; phylum Chordata; class Mammalia; order Carnivora; family Ailuridae; genus Ailurus; species Ailurus styani. The sequence goes on along the minus strand of LNAC01000691.1, from coordinate 582,430 downwards.
GATTCAGGAATCTCACTCCATGGCACAACATACAATACAAACCTGGCTCATAAACTGCCTTCAAGTGTGAAAATGCATCCCTCAAAAGTCTCATCTTTCACGACTCTTAAAGGTCCGTGTAGCCCAGAATTACTGTCCTATTTCTTTTCCAACTCACCTATCCCTCTCTTATTCCCCAAATTTCTCCATAGTCATCCTCCTCCAGGAAGTATCTCTTAACCAATACCTCTTTCTCAGTTTCTATTCATACCTTCCCTTCCAAAGTAATGATGTCTCAGTCTAACATCCATTTATTAATTCCTCCTGTTGGTCCATCCTCCCTATTTGGGGTGTTAAATTCTCTCTCCCTAAACAATCTTAGATGCTGTCAGAAGATTTTTGCACCAGTTTCTCAAAAAGCATCTAAAGGAGTTTGTAGTATATGGGTAATCCTGCCTCTAGCAGGCTTCCCTGGAGTCACCCACTACCTATTGGGAAGATGGGAAATTCCACAAGTAAGAAAGTAGCCTCCTATCCTTTTCCTCCTAGGGGCCTTTCCTGAAGGGGTCTACATAAACACAGTAAAAAACAAAACAAAACAAAACAAAACAAAACGCCCCTCACCCTCCTATACCAAAGCATAAGACTCTGAGTCCATCAAGAAATACGCCTGTTGAGACACCTGGGTGGGTCAGTTTTTTAAGCATCTGACTCTTGGTATTGGGCTCGGGTCATGAGATCAGGGTCATGAGATCTAGCCCAGAGTTGGGCTCCTTGCTCAGCTTGGAGTTTGTTTAGAATTCTTCCTCCATCTCCCTCCCACTTGGTCCCTTTCCCCAGCTCCTGGGTGCAGGACTCCATGCTCTCTTTGTCTCTCAAATAAATATATAAATGAAATCTAAAATAAAGAAAGGAAAGAGAGAGGGAGATAAAGGAAAGAAAAAAGAAGGGAAGGGAAGGGAAGGAAAGGAAAGGAAAGGAGAGGAGAGGAGAGGAGAGGAGAGGAGAGGAGAGGAGAGGAGAGGAGAGGAGAAAAGAAAAAAATAAAAGAAAAGGAAGGAAAGAAGGAAGGAAGAAATTTGACCCAGAGATTATAGTAGTCCCTTCTTATCCACAGGAAATATGTTTCAAGATTTCCAGTGGATGCCTGAAGCCATAGACAGCACCAAACTCTATATATACTATACTAGTATAGTACAAACATACATACCTATATATACATCTATACACACATACCTATGATAAAGTTAAATTTAAAAATTAGGTACAGTAAGAGATTAACAACAATAACTACCATAAAATAGAACAATTAAAACACTATATTATTTAAAAAACTGATATATGAATGTGGTGTATCTCTTTCAAAATATTTTGTTGTATTATATTCACCCTTCCTATGATGATATGAGATGAAAAAATGTCTATGTGATGAGACAAAGTTAGATGAATAACATAGGTCTTGTGATGTAGTATTATCCTACTATTAACCTCCTGATATTATGTCAGGAGCATCATCTGCTTCCAGATTGCTATACAATCGATCATGGTTAATTGAAACCATGGAAAACAAAACCACAGATAAGGGGGAGTATTAGCATATCTAAATTTTCAAGTATCAACAGAGACTTTAAAATAGTTATTGACTAATATTTTTGAGAAAATAAAATATAGAAAAATTTACCAGGGAACTGGAATGTAGATAAAGACACAAGTGGAAATCCAGAAATTAAAAAAATAATAATAATGGAAATTAAGAACTTCATAGATGGGTTTTAATAATACATGAGACTCAGAAGAAGAAAGAAACAGTGAAATGGAAGATTTGTCAGCATAAAATATCCACATCATAACACTGAAATAAGAGATGGAAATACAAAGAGAGGTAAGACTTGAACAAGGTATGGTAAAAAGATCTAAATCTATGTCACTGGTGTCCCAGAAAAAGATGAGAAAAAATGAACAAAAGCAATATTTGAAGAAATAATAACCAAGAATTTTCCAAATCTTCTAAAAGATATCAAGCCACAGATTCAAGAGATTCTATGCATCCCAACAGGATAAATGCAAAGAAAGTCAGACATACACACATCATTGTACAGCTGCTAGAAACCAAAGACAAAGATAAAAATCTCATAAGAAGTTGGAGAAAGATTACATATAACTTCAAAGGTCCAACAATAAAATTCAGATTTGACCTCTCAATAAAACAGAAGCTGAAGACAATGGAAAGGCATCTCTTAGATGTTGAACAATAAACAAACAAACAAACAAATAAATAAATAAATCTTACTACTTACACTTCTATAGCCAAAGATATCCCTCAAAAATTAAGAACATTTTCAGAAAGAAAGAAAACATTCACTGTCTGAAGATCTAGACTATAAGAAATAATAAAGGGAGCTTCTTCATGAAAAAGAAAATGATCCTAGAGGAAACATATCAATGTATGAAGAAATGAAGAGTATTATAAAGGATAAATATGTGGCTAAGTTTACATATTAAGGGTTTAAACACACACATTCACATGCATATATACATAATATATGTATAACATATACACATAAGTATAATTACATAGACAAATATATACAATTATATATGCATATATATTTTTATATATGTGCTTAAAATATATGAAAAGTAATAGCAAAAGAGAGGGGGGAATGGAGTTAAAATATTATACAAAACTTGTATTACCCTAAAAATTGTGGAAGTACTCATTTAAGCTATAATGTAATTTCTAGGGTAACTACTAAAAGAATAATAAATAAATAAAATAAGAAGCTAATGGAAAGGATAAAAATTAATAATAATGGGTACAAACTTCCAGTTATAAGATAAATAAGTCCTGGGGATGTAATGCATAGCACGGTGACTATAGTTAACAATACTGTATTAAGTATTTGAAAGTTCCTAAGAGAGTAGATCTTAAAAGTTCCCATCACACACATATACACATACACACGCACACACACACATAAATTTTGTAATTCCATGTGGTGATGGGAGTTAAATATACTTATTGTATTGTGAGGCTATGTTTATAATATTTTCATAATATACACATTATAGGTAATAATTTCATAATATACACATTTATCAAGTCATTATATTTTAGACCCAAAACTAATACAATGTTATATGGTGATTATATCTCAATTAAAAAGACAAGATAGGATAAATGTATAATCTGAACAGAAGCTGAGGATGATTGAGGAGATAGTAAAATAATATTTATATGATCTTTACTATATTCAATAATTAGCTACAGAAACAATTCCAGTGAAGCTACTGAGAAAAGTTGGAGTAGAGCTATAAAGACATCAAAAAATAACAATAATAATAAACATTTGAGGGGTCCCTGGGTGGTTCACTAGATTAAAGCCTCTGCCTTCAGCTCAGTTCATGATCTTAGGGTCCTGGGATCAAGCTCCGCATCGGGCTCCCTGCTTAGTGGGGAGCCTGCTTCCTCCTCTCTCTCTGCCTACCTTTCTGCCTACTTGTGATCTCTCTCTGTGTCAAATAAATAATTAAAGTCTTAAAAAAATAATAATAAACATTTGATTAATAAAAAAAGAATCTAAGACCAAAAAAGTAAAAAACAAATGAACAAAGAATAAAATGGATAAGAAGAAAACAAACAGTAAGATGGTAGACTAAACTGCAATGTGTTAATAATTACATGACAAACAAAATAAATGCCATACCTGCTTCCTCCTCTCTCTCTTCCTACTTGTGATTTCTCTCTCTGTCAAATAAATAAATAAAAATCTTTTTAAAAAGTGAAAAAAAATAAATGCCATCGTTAAAAAAATAAGATTATAAGACTAGATTTTCAAAAACTGTACATTGTTTACAAGAAACTATTTTAAATATAAGAATACAGAATGGGTGATAGTAAAAAGGATACAAAATACTAAAAAGAAATTTGATATAGTCATACTAATATCAAATAGTCTAGACTTTAAGGAAAGAAATATAACTAGAGATGAAGAGACACATTTAACATTTATAAAAAGGGCAACTAAAGAGGTAGGTATACATAGCAACCCTAAAGTTAAATGCACCTAAAAGCATAGCCTCACAATACATATACAAAAATTATAGAAAAAAAGAGAATTAAATCCACAGTTGTAGCTGGAAATTTAAGTTAACATTCAATAACTAATAGAATAAACACAAAAAAGTATCAGTAAGGATATAGAAAATATGAAAATACTCATTAACGATTTTGATCTAATTGATGTATATAAAACATAACATCCATCAAATGCAAAATACATTATTAATTCTAGTGTACAAGGAACATTTACCAAAATAGACCACATGATACACCATGAGCAAGTTTCAAGAAACTGCAAAGGACTGTAATCATACAGAGTATATTCTCTGATCACAATGGGATTAAGCTAAAAATCAATAAAGACAACTAGAAAATCCCCAAATGTTTGGGTACAAAAAAAAATATCATAATGAAAATAAAATATTTTCAACTTCAGTTACTCTAATGCCCTGCTGCTGAGACAGTCACTCCAGAGCATGTTTGATCGTATCTAATAAAAGCGAACACACAAATATTCTGAGTCAGAAATTCCACTTTTGGGCACCTGGGTGGCTCAGTGGGTTAAAGCCTCTGCCTTCGGCTCAGGTCTTGATCTCAGGGTCCTGGGATCGAGGGCCGCATTGGGCTCTCGGCTCAGTGGAAAGCCTGCTTTACCCTCTCTCTCTCTGCCTGCCTCTCTGCCTACTTGTGATCTCTATCTCTGTGTCAAATAAATAAATAAAATCTTAAAAAGAAGAAAGAAATTCCACTTTTAATTAAATATCTGACATAATTACACTTATAAGTGCATCAAAAAACATGTACAAGATTGTGTAGAGTACCATATTCTTAATAGCTAAAATCTAGGAAAAAATACATTAAAAAAGAATGGATAAGAAACATCTAGCATATATAAACTATACTATACAATAGTAAAAATAAATTATATGCCAAATATGCACCATTCTCAGAAGCATAGTATTGGTCATAAGAAACCAGATAAGACAGATCTAAAAGAAAATCTGTTATGATTCTATTTATATAAAATTTAAATACTAGCAAGACTAATACATAGTGTTTGAAGCCGGGATGGAAAGGGTACTGATTTCAAGGGAAGAGAGGCCCAAGTAATGGTGACATGTGTGTGTTCACCTGTACAAGTTTATTGAATTTTATACTCATAATTTGTACATTTTTTCTGTACATATATACAATAAAATACTTTTTGAAAGACTAAGTGAAACCACTTTTACTAAATGAATAATAATAAAAGTACAACATTCTAAAACATGTGCAATCAGCTAAAGTAGTGCTTAGAGGGAAGTTTGTAGCCTTAAAATGCACATAGAGGCATAGAATAAAGGTTTAAATCAAAGATCGATCTTGGCTTATCTCAGGAAGCCAAAGAATAAAAAACAAAGTAAAAAAAAAAAGTACAACACAAAGTAAGTAGAAGGAAGTATACAGTAGACATAAAAGCAAAAATGAATGAAACAGAAAATTAAGAGAGTAGAAAAAATTTAACAAAGCCAAAAGCTTTTCTATAGCTCAGACAAAGCTCTGTTTAGGTTAGCTGCGATTAGCTGGGGTTACCTCCCAAACTTTTAGGTTGGGTTTAGTTTGCCTTGTATTTCCTCAATCTGTGACAAGCACCTACCTGAGGATAAGTTTTCATAGTAAATGACAGAAGAGACCAAACAAAACCACTCAAATATATTTAAAGCCTCTGCTTGACTCACATATTTCTAATATTCCATTGGTTAAAGCAAGTCATATGTCTAAGCCCAGCATCGATAGGTCAGAAAAAATACACTCTGCTTACTCTAGAAGGGTGAACTGCAATAGAGCAGAGTTTATCATTCTACTGGGGATAGAGAGAAAAAAAAATTTAAGAAAAAGAATATACCAAAGTACTATATCTAGTTTAAAAATTAAATACAGAATTAAAAATCTTCCTTTAAAGACATTCTAGACTTAGATGGCTTCACTAGTGAATTCACTCAATAATTTTAGGGACTCTTAAACAAAATTTTGAGAATGTTAAAAGAGGGAACTCCCAAGTCATTTTATGAGACTAGCATAACCTTGATATCAAAACCTGATTAGGAAATTACAAAAAAGGAAGGTAATAGGCCAACCTCCTTCATGAACATAGACACAGAAGTATTAAACTAGACATTATCACATCAAATCAAATTGGTTGTGGTATAACAGAATATTATACATTGATGAGAAAGAATAAGCAATTGCTACATATAATAATATGGTTAACATATTGTTGAATGAAAGGATACATATTCAGAATGGTATATATAGTATTATTTCATCTATAGGAAGTTCTAGAATAAGCAAATTAATCTGAGTTGATAGACTATTGAATTTGGGGGTATTGACTGGAAGTAGACACTAGGGAGGGAGCCACTATCTTGGTGGTTACCCTGGTTGTATTTACTTGTAAATATTCATTGAACTATGTACTTGAAATCTGAGCATTATACTGTATGTATGCTAGTCTTCAATTAAAAAATGTTTCCAAAAATTTTCTCATTAATTATGATTCCCTGAAGAGATTCTGAATATATAGTTTTAATATCTCTTCTAACTCTAAAAATCTGTGATTCTACTGCCAACTTCTGCTAATTGATTAGAACCTTTACTATGTCTCCCTAACAACAGTAGATCAACACTAAAAACAGCACTAAAAGCTCTACATAATATAGAAAACACCTAAAAATAGTAATAACAGCCTAAGTGAGAAATACATTTGAAAGACCATAAATTATTTTGAATGGTTGGCAGTTTTCTTGAAAATGTCTGTAGTGAGAGGTAAACCAGTGGTTTAATGAGAACAATAGCATATTTTTTACACCAGGGACCAACACAAAACTAAAACTGAAATATTACAAAGCCAAATTGGTAGGCAAAAATATGATATTTCAGGTCTGAAGGAAAGCTAAATCTAAATGTCAAATTATGTAACTGAATGTTTTACCCTCTACAGTTTCAAAGGAATAGAAATGCCAACAGCAGAGTTCCTAAAATTTTGAGACATATAATTTATGGCATAGTAGAAAAAGCACAGAATTGAGAATGTGAAAAGCTGTGTACTAGTTCTGGCTATGTCACTTATTAGCTGCATGATTTTGAGAAAATAATTTAAAGTTTCTGAGTTTTATCCCGTTGAGTGTAAAACTGGTATTAATAATACATACCTCCTGATATCATGGGGAGATTACGGTACATCTAAAAGCTACCAATTATCATCACTGTTATTTATTTACCCAGATGATTTTTGTAATACTTTCTTTAGTTTGGTTTTTGAAGGCTCTTGTTCCAACAACCTAAATTATTCAGAAACTACAAAAATCCACATGGATCCTCCTGAGCAAATGCAACTGTATACTAGTATTACATTCTAAGCTTATACTTACGGAACTTATCAGAGGAGTTAAACTGAGGTAATTCTCTTTCTAAAACAAAACAGTTCTCCCTAAAGAAAATATTTCCTCTAAATCTTTCCTTAAAGAAAAGTGAGGGACTACTACAAGATCAGACCAATACAACATCAGCTAACATCTTGCCGAAATGATTCCTTTGACCAACTGTGGCACGCCTGCAAGAGTTCCACAATTTTTGGTTTAATTGTGTTTTAGCATATCTAAATATGGTTTTGAATCCCAAGTCACTAAGTCAATCTCTCCAGTCTAACGTCCCAGCTTCTCCAGACTAAGCTCTCTATTTCTGCCAGATCTGGCTCACCAACAGCCCCAAACATAGCTTTAGAATGCTTCTCCTCCTGTCAGCCTGGTTCACTCCTACTCATGTTCTGAGACTCAGCTGAGGTGTCATTTCCTCCAAGAAGCTTTATTTAACCCTCAAGCTCACATAGGTATCTCCTTTAAGCTCTCTCTGCAACCTGTATGTCTTTCATAGCAATCATGATGTTATATTGTTGAATGTTTATTTTCTGTATCCCTCCACTCTCAAAATGAAAAATTCTTAAGGATAAACTTTCTTTTTTTTTTCTTGGCATTCTAGCATTCAGTAGGTTTCTGTTGTATCTTTGTTCTAAATAAGTGAATAAATGAGTGAATACATAAGTGAATCCATGCATCAATAAAATAATGAAATACACAGTTCTCATTCATGCCAGCCTCCACAGCTTTGTTCTCACCACTTAAGTCTCCCTTAACTACTCCTGTCCACTACTAAATCTTATCCTTCATTCAATTCCTGCGGGAGGTTGTGCATAGTAAAGTATAAGCATTGAGTAGTTAATAAAAAATAAGATATACCCTCCACACCCTCAAAGACCTTAGAGTTGATAAGGGAAGACAAGTAATTGTCTTTACTTGCAATTGTATTTACTTGTAGGTAGATGTAAACAGTTGTCAACAATGTACTTGACCAGGGCCTGTCAGAGTGAAGCAATGGAGTTGGTGAAATCATAGGACAGGACCAATCCCAGCCTGGTATATCAGAGATGTCTTTCTAAAGAGGGTAATTCCTGACTTAACACTTTAAAGACAGAAGAGGTTTCCAGCTAAAGGGCAGGAATTGGGGATGATGGAAAACACTTCAGACAGAAAAAAAATATGGACATAGGAATAGAGATATGATATGGTACAATGTAGGGAAGGATCCTAGAGTCAAGCTAAACAGTAAAGTTAAGTAACCTACCTAGGACAGAAGTCTGGTCAGTAAACAAACAAACAAACAAACAAACAAACAAACAAAACCCATAAGACTGGAGCTCAGGCTTCCCAGTTCCAAGTCCAGACTACTTCCATTACCCCAGAAAATTATTAATGTTAAGATTGCCTATGACTAGCTTCTATGACTTTCCAATGGAAAATGCACAAGTATGGCACTTTGTCTTTTTAGATGCTGCACCTCACCCCTCAGAACTCCTTTCTCAGTAGTTGTGGCAGATCTCAAGTAAATTTTACAGTTCATTCAATGGCTCAAAGGCTGTCTGTCATATAGCAAAATATATATAGTTTGCTGAAATCTTGGGAAATCTTCAAACCTCCAAAGCAACTTGGGAGTCCTAGTAGTGACTCAGTGAAGCAATGTAAACAAAGCCCAAACACCATGCAATAACGAATTTCTCTGACAACATAGCTTTGTCTAAAGAGTGACAACTCCAAATTTCTGAAAGAAACCAGAATAATTGTGCATTCTCAAGATGAATGATTTGCCAACCAAGACCCTCAAAAATGTTTCAATTATCCCATTTTTGCCAAAGTATCTGAAAAAAAAATCTACCTACTGCAATACAGAGTAACTAATGCCTACTAAGTTTTAGGCAGTCTGTACTCACCAGCATTCTTCCTAATAACTATGTAAATATCAATATCTCTATGATACACTTGGGAAAAGAGAGAAACGTTAAATCACATTTCTGAGGTAACAAAGTTTGTGGATATGGAGTCAAAATTCAAACTTGATTCTGTCTGACTCTAAAGCCAGTCATATTTTTGGTAACTCTAATTGTATGGTTAAGCAGGTCTTCCCCATGTCTCCCCACATCAAATATAATGACAGTGATTGTGGAACCATGGAGAAAGTCCCAGACAAAGAGTCACAGTACCTGAGTTATTTAACCACTGTTTTTCTGTGTGACCTCATTCCCATTGATAGTAATATGTCTAAATGACTTCTAAGACTTTTAATAGTTTTGACAGTCTGTAACTCTGAGAGATTTTAAAATATTCTTGTATAACAACTTCCCCATGAAAAGGTCATGGCCCTGTGAGTTGCCTGTAGTGGGTAGATAGGAGGATAAAATCCTCAGAAAAATTGAATTGAATTCTCTAGGCTTATCAAAGTGGAAAAATAGGCACCTAGCTGCCAAAAAGTGAAGGAGTAAGTCCTTGGGAGATGAACTTAGTTAAGGCAGAGGCTGTTATGCATCAACACTGTCAGCAGCAACCTCAGTCAATGTCACAAATGCAATGAAGACTCCAGAAAAATATATTGTTGGTTTTGCTGAAAATGATAGAACCTTTCAACTAAGTGGTACATTAGACTCCACATTAGATCTGGTATTAAGGCCAAAAGACACAATATCTTACCCTAGATATCCAAGCTGGTCAGCATTTTTAATGATTCCTTCCCTGCCTATGCACAAGGCCAACAGCATTCCATAGATATTCAAGGCAGCTCATCTCTTCAATTCAGATTCTCTAGACTCTGACTCTCACTCTCTGATAGTTCTCATTTTCACTTGATCCCTAGTTTCTGTTCCACTGTCTCACATGTGGACAAGAGAAGCTTGCTTTATTCACTTAGTTTTAAACATTTACTGAGTTCATCTATATGCCATATACAAGCTTCCCGAAGTCAGTGATAGCTAGGCTGAGATGTAAAAATAAGTACAATTTATCAAACAAACAAAATTGGGGGGCAGAAAACTGGGGGTGGTGAGGGGCCAGGGAGGAGGAGAGAATTTCAGACAAATAGAAATGTCTGGGCAAAGTACACAGGTTAAAGAAGGAAAGATCAGGAAATTTAAAAAAAGAAAAGAGTATAGTATGGCTGAGACTGCAGAATATGTTGGGGAAGTTGCAAAGGATAAAGCTCAAAAGGTAAGTACAGGATGACCAAGGATATGAAACAGAGAATCCTGACTCTGCCACCTAGTAGCTATGTGACCAAGCTCAGTTTATCTGTAAGATGGAGTGAACAACTCCTTTCTGTAGTGTTTGATTTCCAACATTTAGTAGGTGCTTAAACATTCAGTGAATCTAAGGGTGCCTCCGTGGCTCAGTAGGTTAAATGCCTTTCTTCGGCTTAGGTCTTGATTCCAGGGTCCTGGGATTAAGCCCCATGTTGGGCTTTCTGCTCAGTGGGTTGCCTGCTTCTCCCTCTCCCCCTGCCTGCCATTACTCCTCATTGTACTCTCTCTCTCTGTCAAATGAATAAATAAATAAAATCTTTAAAAAAATTCACTGGCTCTGAATCCTGGAATGGAAAGGAAGGATAGAACTGAAAAAGCATGAGATAGTGGGATTGCACAGTTTCCCTATGGACTGTGCAGGAACAAGAAAAAGTGGATTTTTGGAGTTGTTTTGGTTTCCTAATCTGTTATCCAGTGAGGTGAAAAGGCCAGGTTCAGTTCAAGTACCTAAGTCCTGTGCTTGTTACAATTTCCTAAAATTCAGGGCATAGAACCACCCAGCAGCTTCTTCACTCATGCTGTGAGTTTTGCATGGAGCCGTAAGAAAGTTGTCAGCCATGAGATTCTTTCCCCTCCAATGCAAACACACATGGCACAGGCATATGATTCCCATCTGGATCCACCCCCGACTTCCGGCCAGGAGGCTGCTGTGTAGGCAGCACCGTCTGCCTTTGAATTTGCCAGTCTAACCTAGTACCCTGAGCCAGCCATCTCCAAGCAGCAAAATACAGACTTGGCAAAATTCACACTTCCATAAATTCCTTTCAAGGGCCTATCTATCTCTACCTCATTTTTACTCTGTCGGAAGAGGTTGACCTAGGCCAGAGACAAGTTTGCTTAGACCAAACAAATAGGTATTTATTTCTGGAAAAGGACAGGCAGGCTTTCCTTTAATCCAAGGAACAGATGCTGGCCCAGGAGGAGAATGGGCTGAAAGTCCCACCCATCACTCTAAGGCCATTAGGACCAGGAACAGATCCCCCTCCCCCCACACACACACACTTCAGGTTCCCTGATAGCACCAGTGCCTGGCCACTGCAGAGTTATTACCATCATTGTCTCTGCTGGATTCTATCCTCCAGTCAAATTGGCAGCATTCCTTCTATTTTCAAACAGATTGCAAAATAAGAACCCCAGGAAGGATGCAAACTGGCCAGCTTCCAAAGAACCTTCAGTAGAGGTCATGCTAAATCAAGGCTGCCTCCTACTCCCTACACAGCAGCAGGTGCTGGCACTGCCTCCCAATGGCCTTGGATCTCTGAGATACCTGGCCATTCCTCCTTCCTTCTTCTTTCCTGGAAAATCATCCTGGGAAAAGGGAGAGGGCAGAACTTCCAAGGAAATTACAATCAAATATCCACCGCTAGGATCCTAAACTATTCATGAGTTTCCTGACTTAGGGGCTTTATCTCCTGGCTGAAGACCAGCCAGGAACATAGGATCAACACAACATTTCTTTGTTTTCCTTTTTTGTAATGCTTTAATCTGGTTTTGGTGATAATTTCTCTTTTTATCACACAACGAAGGTAAATATTATTCTTCTAACTCTCTTTTAGTAATTTGTGTACTTAGTTAGAAATAAAAATTTGGGGGTCAGTTTCCAGATTAGATTGGAGTTATAGATGTACCAAAGGGAAAAAGCAGGAACTTCAGAGTCATATAAACCTGGGTTTGAATTCCAGTTCTGACATTATTCTGTGACCTGAGTCAGTATTTAACTTCAGCAGACTTCTGTGTTCCTTACTTGGTAAAATGGAAAATAATTATTTCTTCCTTGCTATGTTATATCAAGAACATAAAACAAACAAACAGATAAACAACAAACAAGCAGAGGCCAGATATATGGCACTAATTGGGGCGCCTAGGTGACTCAGTTGGTTAAGCATCCTACTCTTGATTTCAGCTCAGGTCATGCTCTCAGGGTCATGAAATCAAGCCCTGCCTTGGGCTCTGCACTCAGTGCAGAGTCTGTTGAAATTTTCTCTCTCCATTTGCTCTTCCCCCACCCTGTACACGCACTCTCTCTCTCTCTCTAAAATAAATGAATAAGTCCTTTTAAAAAATGTATCTTTGTGTCATTATTTTCAAAATCTAATCTGATAATAAAACTGGAGATCAGTTGGTATGATTTATTTATTTATTTATTTATTTATTTATTTATTTATTTATTTATTTATTTATTTATTTATTTAGCTGCTCTCTGAATAGAAGACCCACAGGCCTCCATTAATAGCCTCAGCATAGTACTGGGCCATTGTGATTTTTTTCCACAAAACGATTTCAACTTTCTATCATCCCTTCTGAAACCCCTTGAATGGCTTCCTGTTGTCTTCGTGAGGAATCCCAAAGTTTTTAACATGACAATTTGTGCCCTATATGATCATCCCTGCCCATCTCTTAAGACTTATCTTTTCCATTTGTATGCTCCAATTCAGCCATGGAAATGATAGCTAGATCACTATGTTGTTCCACATATTCTGCTAAAATGCCTTCTTGGAACTCTGTGCCTGGGTAATTCTTTTTTAATGCTCACATTTCAACCTATTATCCCCCTCCTTCTGGGAGCTTCTTGAGGAAAAGGACCATGCCTTGTTTATTTGTGGTACATAATAGGCACTCAGATACTGTTAGCAAATTATTAACAAAAGAAATGTCCATATATGTATAAATATCCATTGTGAAGTGGACATTCACTAATCCAGATCCCTCAACTCAAAGCATTATTTCTATTAGAAGATCTCAAATTATTCCTGGGTGTGGAACAATTAGACCCTCTGCTGATTTCCTCTCCAGAGGAAAAGCAGACAGTCAGTTCCTCACTGCAAGGTGAACCATCCTCTTTTCTTCTACCCCTTTCCCCCTTTCTTTGTAGAACAAGCCAGTGAAAGTAGTAATTATGAGAAAATCTACACTATAATTATTAAAGCATTTAACTTTATATTGATATCTATAAAAGAAAGAACTCAAGAAATTGATGAACAATGCTTTTTCCTATCTTTCAAATGTATTTTTTTAATTTTAAAAATATCACTTTTAACACATGTCTTAACAGTTTTGAAATATCTAGATTTTCTATTTTGGAGGTGATTCTTACAATATAAGATGTATTAAACTGCTAGAGTTAGAAGGGAACTTAGAGACTATTAATTTTATTCCCTTATATTAGTGGAACTGAGGATCCCATAGGGAGATGTGACTTGCCTAATATCATACAGATAGAAGAGAGTGGCAGTGAAGAGAACACACATGCAGTCTCTAAAAGATCCTGGGTGTCATACACTTCTTGAGGATCGGTTTCTATGTTTATAATACCTGATACACATTGTAAGGATTAAGGAAGTTCACATATGGAAAGCATTCAACTAACCTAATACAAACTAATTTAACTCTATAAAGATAGTTATTTACGGGGGAGCGACAAGATGGTGGAGGAGTAGGAGACCGATTATCATCAGGTCCCAGGAATTCACCCAGAGAGCTATCAAACTATTCTGAACACCTACAAATTCCACCGGAGATCGAAGAGAAGAAGAGCAGCAATTCTAGGAACAGAAAATTGACCACTTTCTGGAAGGTAGGACGTGTGGAGAAGTGAATCTGAGGCAACGGGAAGATAGACCCCCGGGGGGAGGGTCCGGCTGCCGGCAAGGGAGCGAGCAGCGGAGCACAGACTCGGAACTGTTAGAAGTCGGCTCCACTGAGGGATGTCGCCCCAGAGGCCAAGCAGGGGGTGAAGCCCCTGCAGGGACAGTGTGGTCTCAGGACCCACGGGGACACAAAAAGACCAGGGGTGTCTGAGTGTGACCGAGCTCCCAGGTCTCAAAGAGAAGCCAGTGGGAGAGACGGAGCTGAGCTGAGGTGTCTCTCAGCTCGGGGTTACCTTGGGCTGTGATCTGAAGCGCAGCCGGGCCACTGATCTGTGAGCAGGACCCCACTGGCGGCAGACCCAGAGAGACCCCCTCCTCCCTCCTCCCATAGGAGCGGCGTGGGAGCAGCTGCAGGAATCTGCTGGGTTTGGAGATTCTAAACGGGGCCGCCCCGGAGACAGAGACGCTCGGTCACAGGCCAGGTGAGCTTGGAGAGTGGCCGGAGACCAGAAGAAGGGAGGGACTGCTTTTCTCTGAGGCGCACNGCGGGCTGAGGCCCCAGGCTCTCGGCTCCTCTGGGTCGGAGACTGGGAGCTGCCATTTTCAGTCCTGTCCTCCAATGAGGTATGGAAAGCATTCAGGGAACAAAAGCTCCCAAGAGGGAACCCGAGCTGATTACTTAGCCTGGCCCCTGGTGAGGGCGGCGAGAATCCACCTTGGACAGAGACACTTGAGAATCACAGCAACAGGCCCCTCCCCCAGAAGACCAAGGGGGAAAAAATACNAAACAAACAAACCATCAAAAAAAAGTCAAGTTCAAGATTGCTGAACATTGCGGAACTTCAGAAATATGGAAAAGCAATGGATTCAATACATGGCTTTTTCCCCATGATTCTTCAGTCGTTCAAAGTTAAATTCATTGAATGTTTTTTTCTTTGAATTTTTTTCTAACTTTTTTCTTTAAAAATTTTTCCCTTTTCCTATTTTAATGTTCTTAACTCTTATATCGTATCAACACTATTTATTCTTTTTTTAAATTTTCATTGTTATAATCATATTTTATCCCTTCATTGTTTTGAACCTTATTTTTTTGGATACTTATAGGGTCCGTTCAATTCACCAATCTAATAGATATAGATAGATAGAGATAGATATAGAGATAGATTCATAGACAGACATAGATATAGANAGACATAGATATAGAAACAGAAATAGATAATATAGATATAGGATTTTGTTTTATTCATTTTTGTTTGTTTTGTTTTTGTATGATTTTGTGTTTTTGGTATTTTTTTGTTTATTTGTCTGTCTGTTTTTGGTTTAGTTTTTANACTTTTCTACCCAGTTCCAGGTCTCTTCTGAGTAGGTTAGTGTATATTTCTCTGGGGTCATCGCTACCCCTTAGTATTTAGTTCTCTCATCCATCTATTCCTATCTGCATAAAATGACAAGGCGGAAAAAATCAACACAAAAAAAAGAACAAGAGCCAGTAATGACGGCTAGGGACCTAATCAATGCGGACATTAGTAATATGACAGAACCAGAGTTCAGAATGACGATTCTTAAGGTGCTGGCTGGGCTTGAAAAAAAAATGGAAGAAAATAGAGAAGCTGTCTCTAAAGAAATAAAAGACCTTTCTGGAGAAATAAAAGAACTAAAATCTAACCAAGCTGAAATCAAAAAAGCTATTAATGAGGTGCAATTGAAAATGGAGGCTCTTACTGCTAGGATAAATGAAGCCGAAGACAGAATTAGTGATTTACAAGAAAAAATGTCAGAGAAAAAAGAAGAGGATGAAAAGAGAGACAAACAACTACTGGACCATGAGGAGAGAATTCGAGAGATAAGTGATGCCATAAGACGAAACAATATTAGAATAATTGGGATCCCAGAAGAGGACGAGATTGAGAGAGGGCCAGAAGGTATATTGGAGCAGATCTTAATACAGAATTTCCCTAATCTGGCAAAGGGAACAAACATCAAAATCCAGGAGGCACAGAGAACCCCACCCAAAATAAATAAAAATAGGTCCACACCCCGTCATCTAATAGTAAAACTTACAAGTCTTAGTGACAAAGAGAAAATCCTGAAAGCAGCTCGGGACAAGAGGTCTATAACATACAATGGTAGAAATATTAGATTGTCAGCAGACCTATCCACAGAGACCTGGCAGGCCAGAAAGAGCTGGCATGATGTATTCAGAGCACTAAATGAGAAAAATCTGCAGCCAAGAATACTATATCCAGCTAGGCTCTCACTGAAAATAGAAGGAGAGATAAAAATCTTCCAGGACAAACAAAAACTCAAGGAATTTGCAAACACCAAGCCAGCCCTACAGGAAATATTGAAAGGGGTCCTCTAAGCAAAAGAACCTAAAAGAAACATAGACCAGAAAGGAAGAAACACAATATACAGTAACCATCACCTTACAGGCAATACAAGGGCTCTAAATGCATATCTCTCAATAGTTACTCTGAATGTAAATGGACTAAATGCCCCAACTAAAAGACACAGGGTATCAGAATGGATAAAAAAACAAGACCCATCGATATGCTGTCTACAAGAAACTCATCTTACACGCAAAGACACCTCCAGATTTAAAGTGAGGGGATGGAAAACAATTTACCATGCCAATGGACAGCAAAAGAAAGNAAAAGAAAGCTGCAGTGGCAATCCTTATATCAGATAAATTAGATTTTAAGCCAAAGAATATCATCAGAGATGAAGAAGGACACTATATCATACTAAAAGGATCTGTCCAACAAGAAGATCTAACAATCATAAATATCTATGCCCCTAACATGGGAGCAGCCAATTATATAAACCAATTAATAACAAAATCAAAGAAACACATTGACAAGAATACAATATTAGTAGGGGACTTGAACACCCCCCTTACTGAAATGGACAGATCATCAAAGCAAAAGATCAACAAGGAAATAAAGGCTTTAAATGACACCCTGGACCAGTTGGACATCACAGATATATTCAGAACATTCCATCCCAAAACAACAGAATACACATTCTTCTCCAGTGCACATGGAACATTCTCCAGAATAGACCATATTCTGGGTCACAAATCAGGTCTCAACAGGTACCAAAAGAGTGGGATCATTCCCTGCATATTTTCAAACAACAATGCTCTGAAACGAGAACTCAACCACAA
>LNAC01000691.1:505895-564942 GCA_002007465.1 Ailurus styani | reverse complement strand
CTCAAATACATGGAGGCTAAAGAACACCCTACTCAAGAATGAATGGGTCAACCAGGAAATTAAAGACAAATTTAAAAATTTCATGGAAACAAATGAAAATGAAAATACAACTTTTCAAAATTTATGGGACACAGCGAAAGCAGTCCTAAGAGGAAAGTATATAGCAATACAAGCCTTTCTCAAGAAACAAGAAAGGTCTCAAGTACACAACCTAACTCTACACCTACAAAAGCTAGAGAAAGAACAGCAAAGAAAGCCTACACCCAGCAGGAGAAGAGAAATCATAAAGATCAGAGCAGAAATCAATGAAATAGAAACCAAAAGAACAGTGGAACAAATCAATGAAACTAGGAGCTGGTTCTTTGAAAGAATTAATAAGATTGATAAACCCCTGGCCAGACTTATCCAAAAGAAAAGAGAAAGGACTCAAATTAGTAAAATCATGAATGAAAGAGGAGAGATCACAACCAACACCAAAGAAATACAAACAATTCTAAGAACATATTATGAGCAACTCTACACCAGCAAATTTGACAATCTGGAAGAAATGGATGCATTCTTAGAGAAATATAAACTACCAAAACTGAACCAGGAAGAAACTGAAGACCTGAATAGACCCATCACCAGTAAGGAGATGGAAGCAGTCATCAAAAATCTCCCAATAAACAAGAGCCTAGGGCCAGACGGCTTCCCAGGGGAATTCTACCAAACATTTAAAGAAGAATTAATACCTATTCTCCTGAAACTGTTCCAAAAAATAGAATTGGAAGGAAAACTTCCAAACTCCTTTTATGAGGCCAGCATTACCTTGATCCCCAAACCAGGCAAAGACCCCATCAAGAAGGAGAATTACAGACCAATATCTTTGATGAACACGGATGCAAAGATCCTCAACAAAATACTAGCCGAGAGGATCCAGCAGCACATAAAAAGGATTATTCACCACGACCAAGTGGGATTTATTCCTGGGATGCAAGGTTGGTTTAACATTCGCAAATCAATCAATGTGATACAAGACATTAATAAAAGAAAGAACAAGAACCATATGATCCTCTCAATAGATGCTGAAAAAGCATTTGACAAAGTACAGCACCCTTTCTTAATCAAAACTCTTCATAGTGTAGGCATAGAGGGTACATACCTCAATATCATCAAAGCCATCTACGAAAAACCCACAGCGAATATCATTCTCAATGGAGAAAAACTGAGAGCTTTTCCCCTAAAGTCAGGAACACGGCAAGGCTGTCCACTATCACCACTGCTATTCAACATAGTACTAGAAGTCCTAGCCTCAGCAATCAGACAACAAAAAGAAATAAAAGGCATCCAAATCGGCAAGGAAGAGGTCAAACTCTCACTCTTTGCAGATGATATGATACTTTATGTGGAAAACCCAAAGGACTCCACTCCAAAACTGCTAGCACTCATACAGGAATTCAGTCAAGTGTCAGGATATAAAATCAATGCACAGAAATCAGTTGCATTTCTATATACCAACAACAAAACAGAAGAAAGAGAAATTAAAGAGTCAATCCCATTTACAATTGCACCCAAAACCATAAGATACCTAGGAATAAACCTAACCAAAGAGGCAAAGAATCTGTGTACAGAGAACTATAAAGTACTCATGAAAGACACTGAGGAAGACAAAAAGAAGTGGAAAAACATTCCATGCTCATGGATGGGTAGAATAAATATTGTGAAAATGTCTATGCTACCTAGAGCAATCTACACATTTAATGCAATCCCCATCAAAATACCAGCAATTTATTTCAAAGAAATGGAACAAATAATCCTAAAATTTATATGGAACCAGAAAAGACCCCGAATAGCCAAAGGAATGTTGAAAAAAAAAAGCAAAGTTGGCGGCATCACAATTCCAGATTTCAAGCTCTATTACAAAGCCGTCATCATCAAGACAGTATGGTACTGGCACAAAAACAGACACATAGACCAGTGGAACAGAATAGAGAACCCAAATATGGACCCTCAACTCTATGATCAACTAATCTTTGACAAAGCTGGAAAGAATGTCCAGTGGGAAAAAGACAGTCTCTTCAACAAATGGTGTTGGGAAAACTGGTCAGCCACATGCAGAAAAATGAAACTGGATCATTTCCTGACACCACACACAAAAATAGACTCAAAATGGATAAAAGACCTCAATGTGAGAAAGGAATCCATCAAAATCCTCGAGGAGAACACAGGCAGCAACCTCTTCGACCTCAACCGCAGCAACTTCTTCCTAGGAACCTCACCAAAGGCAAGGGAAGCAAGGGCAAAAATGAACTATTGGGACTTCATCAAGATTAAAAGCTTTTGCACAGCAAAGGAAACAGTCAACAAAACCAAAAGACAACTGACAGAATGGGAGAAGATATTTGCAAATGACATATCAGATAAAGGGCTAGTATCCAAAATCTATAAAGAGATTCTTCAACTCAACACCCATAAAACAAATAACCCAGTCAAGAAATGGGCAGAAGACATGAACAGACATTTCTCCAAAGAAGACATCCAAATGGCCAACAGACACATGAGAAAGTGCTCAACATCACTCGGCATCAGAGAAATACAAATCAAAACCACAGTGAGATACCACCTCACACCAGTCAGAATGGCTAAAATCAACAAGTCAGGAAACGACAGATGTTGGCGAGGTTGTGGAGAAAGGGGAACCCTCCTACACTGTTGGTGGGAATGCAAGCTGGTGCAGCCACTCTGGAAAACAGTATGGAGATTCCTCAAAAAGTTGAAAATGGAGCTACCCTATGACCCACCAATTGCACTACTGGGTATTTACCCTAAAGATACAGAGGTAGTGATCCTCAGGGGCACATGCACCCAAATGTTTATAACAGCAATGTCCACAATAGCCAAACTATGTAAAGAACCTAGATGTCCATCAACAGATGAATGGATAAAGAAGATGTAGTATATATATATACAATGGAATACTATGCAGCTATCAAAAGAAACGACATTTTGCCATTTGCAATGACGTGGGTGGAACTGGAGGGTATTTTCCTGAGCGAAATAAGTCAATCAGAGAAAGACAATTATCATATGATTTCTCTGATATGAGGAACTTGAGAGTCAGGGTGGGGGGTCGTGGGTTGTAGGTAGGAAAAAATAATGAAACAAGATGGGATGGGGAAGGAGACAAACCATAAGAGACTCCTAATCTCAGAAAGCAAACTGAGGGTTACTGGGGGATGAGATAATAGGGATAGGGTGGATGGGTTATGGACATTGGGGAGGGTTTGTGCTTTGGTAAATGCTGTGAAAGATGTAAGCCGAATGATTCACAAACCTGTACCCCTGGGCCAAAGAATAAAAAATAAAATTTAAAAAGAAAAGAAAAGAAAAGTTTGTCTTTTGGTTTTGTCTCTTTTCTTTGTTCATTTATTTTGGTTCTTAAATTCCACATAGAAGTGAAATCATATGGTATTTGTCTTTCTCTTACTTATTTCACTTAATATTATAGTCTCCAGCTACTTAGATGTTGTTGCAAATGGCAAGATTTCATTCTTTTTAACGGTTGAGCAAAAACTTCATTATTGTAGGATTCAAATACCTTATTAAATCAATGTGCTATCTGATGAATCGATAAAGAAGATGTGATATATATATATATATATATATATATATATATATATATACACAATGGAATACTATGTGGCTATCAAAGGAAACAGAATCTTGCCATTTGCAATGGCGTGCATGGAACTAGAGGGTATTATGCTAAGCGAAATAAGTCAATCAGAGAAAGACAATTATTATATGATCTCTCTGATATGAGGAACTTGAGTGGCAGGGCGGGGAGTCATGGGGAGTAGGGAGGGAAAAATAATGAAACAAGATGGGATCAGGAAGGAGACAAACTGTAAGAGACTTTATCTCACAAAACAAACAGAAGGTTACTGGGGGTGGGAGGGTAGGTATAGGGTGGATGGGTTATGGACATTGGGGAGGGTTTGTGCTACGGTGAGTGCTGTGAAATGTGTAAGCCTGATGATTCACAGATCTGTACCTCTGGGGCAAATAATTTTTTTAAAAAGTAAAATAAATAAATAAATAAATAAATATGCTATCTAATTTTACTTCCAACTAGTCCTCAATACCTTACATTTCATGGCAAGTGGATGGCCATTCACCTGGTCCCACCCACTCCTATTATCCACGTCTATTTTCCAAGAATCTTCACTTTGTGTATGTTATCTCTTCCTGTGTGCAGTGCCCTTTCCTCTTGGACCATCTTAGGGATCTCAATTTCCCATAATATGTAGAATAAAAATTAAGATAAATAGGCATTTAGTAAATTACCTTTACCATAAAGGGAAAAAACACAGTTCAATGCAAAGAACATTAGAACAGAAGTGAGGAAGAGGTTGCATCCTAAATCTGTCTCAGGAATTGACTTACTATGCAACTGCCAGATCAGCTATATAATTTCTCTCAACTCTAGCACCCCTATCTAAAAAAGCACATATGAAGTTTTTTCATGCTATTTCCTTTGTCCATCAAAATTCATTTTATCTTTCAAGCACAACCCCAATGAGGCCAGCTATATTAAATCTTCCTGACTTTCCCATCTACCATAGAAGTACACTGACAGTTGAAATGTGATCATTTTCTTCCTTCACACCCTGCGTCTCTATAATACTACTGGGTCTGTCTTGTATTACATTTACTCAAGAACATGTGTATCTATCTCTCCTACAGGTCAGCAACCATGTATCTGTAGTGCCTTGCTTGGTGCTTGACACAGGAGGCAACCATAGAATGTTTGTTGAATAAATGTGTGATCCAGTGGAGAAACAGGAGATGAAAAATAAGGTGAGGAAATTAGACATCTATGTTTTATAATCATTGTGACATTTCCTATTTGGAACCAAAAATGTAGCTACATAATTTCTTTAAGATTCTTTCGAGAGAGAAAAAAAATCCCATGATATAAAAGCATTTAAATGAAGTTTGGAGTTTTGTCTTTTAGACTCTAAGTCTAATAAAGCTATTTAGCATTTCTATAGTATTTAACATTTCCAAAGTACTATTCAATGTTAATTAGTTAATCCTAATTCTCTGTAAGGTAGGTCAATATTATGATCTCTGAAAAGTTAAGAAAACGAAAATTCAAGGGTATTTTGGCTTCCCCTTTCAGGATGTAAGACACCGCTGGATATTATTACAAATATAAAGTAGTATTTTGGAATAGAAACTAGCAAAATATAGAAATGAAGCAAAGGAAGTTGAATCAAGTTCTTCCTTTCACTATGGACCCACATATAAAAGACAAAAAGGAACCTGGATATAACAGTCCTCAGCTAGTTCTTTTAGGCTAAAACAGAGTGGTTTTTTATCCCAGGAAGAGAATGAGGCTGTAGAAAGGGAAACTAAACATGAAACTCAAACTCACTATATACCAGATCTGTGGCAACAAAATAGATTTCAGAGCCCGCTAATACATTGGTGGTTTGAGTTAGAGGACAGATCCCTTGGCCATGATCAGGATTGACTCAGGGACTGAGGATCAGTAAAGGTACTAATCTCATAGCTCCAAGTTCCAGTGACTTAAGCTGAGAGGGTCTACATGGCAGACAAGCTTTTTACCCCAAAGGTTATATCCTAAAGCGATATCTCCACTTGGCAAAAAGAAAGTAGACCTGGGAAGTTCCATTTGGCCATCTTTCTACCTTTGTGCACTTCCCCTAAACAGTCTGCTTATAATATTCTTACAAAAAGAATGGTGAATGACATTTAAAATGATAGGGAAGTTTTTTCTCTTAGAGGTGTTTGATTTATAGGAAACAGGAAGGCAATTCACCCTATAGAGGATAATAAGTCCAACAGGGAAACATAAACAACAGAAATTAGTGACTACATCAAAGTAGCTCTTTTTGATTCAAGAGAATAAGCCTTTGATACCTCAATACACCTAAATTCATTATTTCATTTATTCACTCATTTATTCAGCAAAATGTTGAGTTCCTACTCATAGAAAAATGAAATCAATCAGACACCATTTCCATACTCAAGGAATTCAGAATCTAGTTCAAGTTTCCTCAAAGTATGGTGTCATACTTTGCCCTCAAAGGTCATCAAAAAGTACCCACTATTGCATCAAAACTACTTCGAATGCTTTTCTGAAATACAGATTCCCAGCTTCTACTAAAGACCAACCAAATATAACTAACTATTTCTGGTGGATCTGAGAAATAATATTTTTTTAAAAAATTTATTTTAACCAGACATATTTAGGTGCACTTTAGTGCACATTAAACTTAGAGAACCATTGGAAGTCAAAAAGGCAGGAAATTACTCAGATGACCTTTGGCTCAGGTCATGATCTCAGGGTCCTGGGATCGAGTCCTGCATCGGACTCTCTGCTTGGTGGGGAGCCTGCTTCCTCCTCTCTCTCTTCCTGCCTCTCTGCCTACTTGTGATCTCTCTCTCTCTCTGTCAAGTAAATAAATAAAAATATTTTAAAAATTAATAAATACTGGGTTTTTCAAGGCTAGGAACACTACAGGTAAGATTAGAGATGGGAATGAGGCCAAATCTCACAGTTCAGTTTGGCTATGGTCAATTCAACCCAGCTGGAAAATACCACTGTTTAAATTTCGTGGAGCTCACTTAAGAAAACGTATCATAAAATCTGGAAGGAAGCTGAGGAAAATAGGGATAGGCAGCTAGTAGCCCATTGAAATAGACTTAGAGAGATCAATGATGCCATGAAATGTTCCAGTGTCAGAATTATTAGGATCTCTGAGGGGGTGGAGAGAGAGGACTAGAAGGTATATTTGAGAAAATCATAGCTGAGAACTTCCCTAATCTGGGGAAGGAAACAAGCATTCATGTCCAAGAGGCAGAGAGGACCCCTCTCAAAATCAATAAAAATAGATCAACACCCAAACATATGAAGCTGGCAAATCTTAGAGCCAAGGAAGCTAACCTGAGAGCACCTAGGGGGAAGAGTTTCTTACATACAGAGGGACAAATATCAGAATAACATCAGACCCATCCACAAAAACCTGGCAAACCAGAAAGGACTGGCAAGACATTTTCAGGGTACTAAATGAAAAGAATATGCAGCCAAGAATATTTTTTCCAGCAAGAGTGTCATTCAGAATTGATGCAGAGATAAAGAGCTTTCAGGTCAGGCAGAAACTGAAATAATATGTGACCACCAAGCCAGCCCTGCAAGAAATATTAAGGGGATTCTGTAAGTGAAGAGAAACCCCAAGAGTCATATAGACCAGAAAGAAACAGAAAATCTGCAGAAACAGGGACTTTACAGGCAATACAATGGCACTGATTTCATACCTTTCAATAGTTACTCTGCATGTAAATGGGCTGAATGCTCCCATGAAAAGATATAGGGTTTCAGATTGTATAAAAAAGCAGGACCCATCCATATGCTGTCCACAAGAGACT
The DNA here is from genome assembly GCA_002007465.1 of Ailurus styani. NCBI lineage: Eukaryota > Metazoa > Chordata > Mammalia > Carnivora > Ailuridae > Ailurus > Ailurus styani. The sequence goes on along the minus strand of LNAC01000691.1, from coordinate 557,505 downwards.
CATTTTGAACCTAAACAAAACTCCAGATTGAAAGTGAGGGGAAGGAGGGCGCCTGAGTGGCTCAGTGGGTTAAAGCCTCTGCTTTCAGCTCAGGTCATGATCTCAGCATCCTGGGATCGAGGCCCGCATCGGGCTCTCTGGTCAGCAGGGAGCCTGCTTCCTCCTTTCCCTGTCTCTTTGCCTGCCTCTCTGCCTACTTGTAATCTCTCTTTCTCTGTGTCAAATAAATAAATAAAATCTTTAAAAAAAAAGTGAGGGGAAGGAGAACAATTTACCTTACTAATGGACCTCAAAAGAAAGCCAGTGTAGCAATCCTATCAGGCAAATTAGCTTTTTTTAAGGTTTTAATCATTTTATTTCCACTTTCCATTTTTTAATTTTATTATTATTATTATTTGCCCCAGGGGTACAGGTCTGTGAACCATCAGGCTTACACCTTTCACAGCACTCACCATAGCACAAACCTTCCCCAATGTCCATAACCCATCCACCCTATCCCTACCCTCCCACCCCCCAGTAACCCTCAGTTTGTTTTGTGAGATTAAGTGTCTCTTATGGTTTGTCTCCTTCCCGATCCCATCTTGTTTTATTTTTCCCCTCCCTACTCCCCATGACCCCCCACCCTGCCCCTCAAGTTCCTCATATCAGAGAGATCATATGATAATTCTCTTTCTCTCATTGACTTATTTCGCTTAGCATAATACCCTCTAGTTCCATCCATGTCACTGCAAATGGCAAGATTTTGTTTCTTTTGACAGGCAAATTAGATTTTAAACCAAAGGCCATACTAAGAGATGTAGAAGGACACTATATCATACATCAAGGATCTATTTAACAAGAAGATCTGACAACTGTAAATACCTATGCCCCATGGGAGCACTCAACTATATAAACCAATTAATAATCAAAATAAAGAAATATATTGGTAATAATACACCAATAGTAAGAGACCTCAACACTCCACTTACAGCAATGGACAGGTCATCTAAGCAGAAGATCAACAAAGAAACAAGAGCTTTGTATGACACATCAGACCAGATGGATTTGTAGATATATACCGATTATTATCATTCATGCTTACTAAATGAGATATTAAGCACTACATAGGGTGTCCCAGTTAATCCAAGTGTTAGTATTCTCCCATTATAAATGAGAAATCAGGCACAGAGTGTTTTAAATTAAGATTTGAAAAAGATAAGGTGGCCATAAATTAACCCCATGCACTGAATCTGAAGCTCATGCTGTTCAACATTATAATAAGTGGAACCATCATGGCCACAAGTGACTCTCGTTAGAAATTAAGCTCATGGCTTCCACACTAACTCCTTGGCAATACAGCAATCCTGACATCCAGAGGAAGTGTTAAAATAACTCCATCTATTGCCATGTGTTTAGAGACAAAGAGAAATTCAGGGGAGGTTAGTGAAATATTACAAAAGAATATTCCTATCACAGGCAGATTTTATTATTGAGCAATAATAGTCAATTCCAGTTTGGGGCTAAAGAAGGCTTGGAGCATTTCTCAAGTAAACCAGCTCCACCAATTTTTCTGTGTTACATTTGGTAAGCCATTTGATCTCTGAATACATACAGCCTCTGATTTTCAGACATATATACAATTCCCTGCTTGACATGTACACTTTATTACCTAGTAGGCATCTCAAAGTTAATGTGGCCAAAAACAGAATTCCCAAAATTGGCTCTGCTTTCTGCCTTCTTTATTTCAGTAAATGTCACTTCATTCACTTGGTGGGTCAACTCAAAAGCCTAACAATCTTGAATTCCTCACTTTTTCTCAAACCACACCTAAAAAAGTCATTTTTTAACATATTAATTTAATTTTTTTCAGTGTTTTGAGAGTCATTGTTTATGCACCACACTCAGCGCTTCATGCAATATGTGCCCTCCTTAATACCCACCACCAGGCTCACAGCTCCCCTTCCTCCCCTCCATAACCCTCAGTTTGTTTCTCAGAATCCACTGTCTCTCATCTTTCGTTTCCCACTCCGATTTACCCCAATTCACTTTTCCTTTCCTTCTCCTAATGTCCTCCATTTTATTCCCTATGACAAGTCATACTAACACAACCTCAAAATACATACAAAATCTATTAACTTCTATCTCTACTATTACTCTTGTCCATACCACTACCATCTCTTCTCTGGACCACTGTAGTGGTCTCCTAACTGGTCTTTCAGTCTTTTCCGTATATAATTCATTTTCAACATACCAGCCATGGTGACGTTTTTGTAAAAATAAGTAAATAGTGTTTTTACTCCCTCTGATGGTTTTGTAAAATCTGCACTTTTTATGTTGGCCTATAAAGGCCAATGAGATCTGGCCTTTCTTTAACATCTCAACCTCATTCTGACCTTTTTTCCCCATCATTCACTACTCTCCTACCACTTTTAGTGGGTTTGTTTTTCTGAAAGGCACAAAGCTTATTTTCCATCTAGTGTTTATTTACTTTGTGCTCTCTTTACTTGCAATAATAATCCCTCAGATCGAAAAAATAATAATAATCCTTTAGATGTTCCTAAGACTGAGTCTTTCTTGACATTTGGGTCTTAATTTAAATGTTTCATCATTAATGAGTCCTTCCATAATCACCCAATCTAAAGTAGACGTTAGAACATCTTCAGAAGATGGCAGAGAATTAGGAGACCCTGTTTCAGCCAGTCACCTGAATTGAGCTAAATATCTACCAGAACACTCTGAACACCCATGAAATCTCCTGAGATGTAAGATTATACACTTCTGGATCTGTATGGGGGCAGAAGATCATCAGTGGAGAGGTCAGTGCAGTACGACAGCTCAGACTGATATTGGAGTATAAACAGAAGGGGTAGAGAGCCACAAGAAGTGACCCATTGGAAACTAATACCCCAATGAGAAAGTGCCCTGGGCTGGGGGACCAGCATTAACTTGGAATCTAATTAAATGGACTCAAAAAGAACAAAGGGTCTTAAGGGGCATTTGGTGGAGTTGGGCAGCCACAGGCATGGACATAAGCCCACAGTCCCAGGGCGGTCAAAGCTGGTGCCCACCTGTCTCTGAGAGAGCCCAACGGGGACCCCAGTCAGTGGTTCCTAAGCCTGCAGCTTTCCACTGCTTGTCCCACTGCTGGGGCTGTGTGCCGCACCCCTGCCCATACCTGAGAGAACCTGGCTCAGGCTCCTGCCATAGGTCCCTGAAACCTCAGCCTTCCATGACCTGCACTGCTGCCAGGTCGTGGCCGAGGACCGGAGACAGAAGTCCCAGAAATGGCAGCCACCAGGATCTGGCTCCCCTGGACCAATATCACTTGTAGTTTTAGTGGCACGGGGGTGCAGAGACAAATGGGGGCCTCGAGTAACCACTGAGACGGTGGCTGGGAATGTGCACCACCTGTGGGAGGTTGCAGTGTTCAGTGGAGATTGCAGAGGGGGAGTCTGTGTGTTCTGGACTATCCAGGGGGGAGCACACTGAGGCTTCTCTCTGAGACCGAGGACTGAGTGTGAACAGATTACTTTACACTAGCCCTCTGAAAAGCCACAAAAAAGCCACCCAAGAACAAAAACTTCCAGAGAACAAATACCTGAAAAACTGGACTTCACAGAGCCCAGCCCCTTGATAGGGGGCAGTGAGACTCAGCCTAAGCAAGAATGACTAAAAATCAATGAGGCAGGACCCTCCCCTAGAAGACAAGCCAAAAGAACAAGAGGACAATAATCACAGTGTCCCCATAAAACTGTAAAACCCCAGCATCAGGGGAAAACAATATATTAAGGACCCAATATTGCCCCAAAACGTATATTTCATAGATACAATATTTTTTAAATTCGTTCTCATGATTCTTTTATTTTTTTAACCTATTACCATTACAACTAGATACTTAACAGAACATATTACATAAGAACTTTTTAACTTGAACTTTTTTCATACATATACCTGGGTTTCCTCTTCTTTTTCTTTTTTTTTAATACATATATGTAGATATAAGCTTCAAGGTAATCCTTTTTCCCTATTCAACACTACCCCAATATATGAAACAGTTTTAATTTCCCTGTATCTCTGGAAAGTTGAGTCCTTTAACAAAGATAACAAGATACACCCAGGAAGTACTGAAATAAACTTCTTAGCCCACATCAAGGGTTTATAACAACCTTCCCATCTTATTCTTCTGTCAGTATTTTTGTGTATTTGTTTTTGTTTTTGTACTGTATAAATCTTATTCTTGGGGTTCATTTTGGCAGGGTTTTTATTTTTCATCTCTTTCTTATCTTTTGTCAGTCTTTTTGTTTGTTAATTTTTGTTTATGTACCTTATATCTTAATTTGGGGAATCATTTTAGCTGTTTTTTTCCCCCCCCCCCGCCTCTCTTTTTTCTTTCTTTCTTTTTGGTAGTGACTTCTGATTGCTCTGAAACTTTCCAAGGGGCACCTTGACTGGATCATGGTTGATATATTCAGCTATACATCCTCTCAACCACCTCTCACCAAAATGACTAGGAGAAGGAACACCAACAAAATAAAAATTCAGAGAGTGTGACCTCACCACAGAACTATTGGGTACGGACATAAACAATATGCTGGAAATAGAATTCAGGGTAAAAATTGTCCAGGCAATGGCGAGGTTGGAGAAGACTATTAGTGGCAACATAGACTCTCTAAGGGTGGGAGTGAGAGCTTATCTGGCAGAAGTTAAAAATACTATCAAGGAGATCCAATCTAATCTAAATACTCTAAGAGCTAGGATAACCAAGGCAGAAGGTCAAATTAGTGATCTAGAAGACACATTGATAGAAAAGCAGGGTCAGGAGGAGGCCTGGAACAAACAATTTAGAAGCCATGAAAACAGAATTAGGGAAATAAATGATGCCATGAAATGTTCCAATGTCAGAATTATTGGGATCTCTGAGAGGGTGGAGAAAGAGAGACTAGAAGATATAGTTGAACAAATACTGGATGAAAATTTCCCTAATGTGGGGAATGGAACAAGTGTTCGTGTCCTAGAGGCAGAGAGGACACCCCCCCCAAGATCAATGAGTCTAGAAAGACCCCCAGACACTTAATTGTGAGATTAATGAATCATAAATGCAGACAGGAGTTCTTAAGGGAAGCTAGGGAGAAGACAGTCCTTACATATAGAGGAAGGAAGGACCATCAGAATAACATTGGACCTGTCCACAGAAACCTAGCAAGCCAGAAAGGGCTGGCAAGACATATTCAGGGCACTAAATGAGAAGAACATGCAGCCAAGAATACTTTAACCAGCAAGGCTGACATTCAAAACGGATGGAGAGATAAAGAGCTTCCAAGACTGGCAAAGCCTAAAAGATTATGTGACCACCAAGCCGGCACTACAAGAAATATTAAGAGGGTTCTATAAAAGAAGAAAGAACCTGAGAGTGACATAGAACAGAAAGTTATAGAGACAATGTATAGAAACAAGGACTTCAAAGGCAACATGATGTCAATAAAAACCTACCTTTCAATAATCATTCTCAGTGTGAATGGCCTAAATGCTCCCATAAAAAGGCACAAGGTTGCATACTAGATAAAAAGACAGGACCCATCCATATGCTGTCTATAAGAGACACATTATGAACCTAAAGATACATCCAGACTGAGAATCAAGGGATGGAGAACCATCTTTCATGCCAATGGACCTCAAAAGAAAGCTTGGGTAGCAATTCTCATATCAGATAAATTATATTTTAAGCTGAAGACTATAGTCAGAGAAACAGAAGGACACTATATCATTCTTAGAGGGTCTATCCAATAAGAAGATCTAACAATTGTAAATATGCCTCCAACATAGGAGGATCCAACTACATAAGCCAACTCTTAAACAAAATTAAGAGTCACATTGATATGAATACATTAATTGTAGGGAATCTTAACATGTGACTCTCAGCAACAGACAGATCATTTAAGCAGAAAATCAACAAAGAAACAAGGGCTTTGAATGACACATTGGACCAGATGGATCTCATAGATATATATAGAACATTCCATCCTAAAACAACAGAATAGTCATTCTTCTCAAGCACACATGGAACTTTCTCCAGAATAGAACACATACTGGGTCACAAATCAGGGCTCAACCAATACGAAAAGATTGAGATTATTCCCTGCATATTCTCCCACCACAATGCTTTGAAACTGGAACTCAACGACAAGAAAAAGTCTGGAAGGAATTCGAATACTTGAAAACTAAAGACCACTCTTCTCAGGAATGTTTGGATCAACCAGGAAATCAAAGAAGATCTTAAACAATTCATAGAAACCAGTGAGAATGAAGACACATCAGTCTAAAATCTATGGGATATGACAAAGGCAGTCCTAAGGGGGAAAAACATAGCCATCTAAGCCTCACTAAAACAAACAAATAAACAAAAACAACAACAAAAAACCCACACAATTGAGTATATACTCAAATATACCAGCTCTCCTTATAACTTAAACTGAAAAATCAACAACAAATTATGCCAACCCCACGCACAAGGAGAGAAATAATTAAGATTAGAGCAGAGAGCAATGACTTAGAAACTAGAAATACAGTAGAGCACATCAACAAAACTTTGAAAGAATTAATAAGATCGATAAACCACTGGCCAAACTAATCCAAAAGAAGAGAGAGGACCCAAATTAATAAAATTATGAATGAAAGGGGAGGTATTATGACTAACACCAAGGAAATAGAAACAATCATTATTATTATTATTATGAACAGTTATATGCCAAGAAGTTAAGGAACCTAGAAGAAATGGATGCATTCCTGGAAACTTATAAACTTCCAAGACTGAAACAGGAAGAAAGTGACAACCTGAATATGCCGATATTAGTAACGAGATTGATCAGTGATCAAAAACCTCCCAAAAAACACGAGTCCAGGGCTTGGTGGGTTCCCTGGCGAATTCTACCAAACATTCAAAGAAGAAATAATACCTATTCTCCTGAAGTTGTTTCAAAAAACAGAAAAAGAGGGAAAATTTCCAGACTCTTTCTATGAAGCCAGCATTACCTTGATCCCCAAACCAGGCAAAGACCCCATCCAAAAGGAGAATTTTAGACCAATATCCCTGATGAATATGGATGCCAAGATTCTCAACAAGATCCTAGCTAATAGGATCCAACAGTACATTAAAAAGATTATCCACCATGAGCAGGTGGGATTTATTCCTGGGATGCAAGGGTGATTCAACATTTGCAAATCAATCAATGTGGTAGAACAAATCAATAAGAGAAGAGAGAAGAACCACATGGTCCTCTTGATTGATGCAGAAAAGGCATTTGACACAATACAGCATCCGTTCCTGATTAAAACTTTTCAAAGTATAGGGATAGAGAGAATATTTCTTAACTTCATAAAATATATCTATGAAAAATCCACAGCAAATATCATTCTCAATGGGGAAAAACTGACAGCTTTCCCAATGAGCAGGAACTTGACAAGGATGACCACTCTCATCACTGTTGTTCAACATAGTACTAGAAGTCCTTATAATAGCAATCAGACAACAAAAAGAAATAAATGTATTCAAATTGGTAAAGAAGAAGTCAAACTCTCTCTCTTCACAGATGACCTGATACTTTATATGGAAAACCCAAAAGACTCCATGCCCAAACTACTAGAACTCATACAGCAATTCAGTAATGTGGCAGGATACAAAATCAATGCACAAAAATCAGTTGCTTTCTTATACACTAGCAATGAAAATATAGAATCTATTCCATTTACTATAGCACCAAGAACCATAAGATACCTTGGAATAAACCTAACCAAAGAGGTAAAGGATCTGTATTCGAGGAACTACAGAGCACTCATGTAAGAAATTGAAGAAGACACAAAAAGATGGAAAAGCATTCCATGCTCATGAACTGGAAGACTAAACATTGTGAAAATGTCTATACTGCCCCGAGCAATCTATACTTTCAATGCCATCCCGATCAAAATTCCACTGGCATTTTTCAAAGTAAGTGCTGGAACAAACAATCCTAAAATTTGTAGGGAACCAGAAAAGACTCTGAATTGCTAAGGAAATATTGAAACAGAAAAACAAAGCAGGGGCATCTCATTGCCTGATTTCAAGCTTTACTACAAAGCTGTGATCGGGCGCCTGAGTGGCTCTGTGGGTTAAAGCCTCTGCCTTTGGCTCAGGTCATGATCTCAGGGTCCTGGGATCGACGCCTGCATTGTGCTCCCTGCTCAGTGGGGAGCCTGCTTCCTCCTCTTTCTCTGCCTGCCTCTCTGCCTACTTGTGATCTGATCTCTCTGTGTGTGTGTGTCAAATAAATAAATAAAAATCTTAAAAAAAAAAAGCTGTGATCACCAAGGCAGCATGGTACTGGTACAAAAACAGACACATAGACCAATGGAACAGAGTGGAGAGTCCATATATGGACCCTCAATTCTATGGTCAAATAATCTTCAGCAAAGCAGGAAAAAATATTGAATGGAAAAAAGTCTCTTCAATAGATGGTGCTGGGAAAATTGGACAGCTTTGTATAGAAGAATGAAACTTGAGCATTTTTTCACACCATATACAAAGATAAATTCGAAATGGATGGAAGACCTCAATGTGAGGCAGGAATCTATCAAAATCCTAGAGAAGAACATAGGCAGTAACCTTCTCGACATTGGCCACAGCACCTTCTTTCAAGACATGTCTCCAAAGGCAAAGGAAACAAAAGTGAAAATGAAATTTTGGGACTTAATCAAGATAAAATCTCCTGCACAGCAAAGGAAACAGTCAACAAAACAAAGAGGCAACCCACAAAATGGGAGAAGATAATCACAAATGACCCTACAAACAAAGGGCTGATATCTAAGATATATAAAGAACTCCTCAAACTCAAGGCCCAAAAAACAGATAATCATGTTTTTAAAAATGGGCAGAAGACATGAATAGACACTTCTCCAAAGAAGACATACAAATGGCCAACAAACACATGAAGAAAATGTTCATCATCACTAGCCATCAGGGAAACTCAAATCAAAACCACATTGAGATATCACCTTATGCCAGTTATAATGGTCAAAATCAACAGGACAGGAAACAGCAAGTGTTGGAGAGGATGTGGAGAAAGGGAAATCCTCTTTCACTGTTGGTGGGGATGCAAGTTGATACAGCCATGTTGGAAAACAGTGTTGAGATTCCTCAAAAAACTAAAAATATAGCTACCCAATAACCCTGCAATTGCACTACTGGGTATTTACCCCAATGATACAGATGTAGTGAAAAGAGGGCCATATGTACCCCAATATTCATAGCACCAATGTCCACAATTGCCAAGCTGTGGAAAGAGCCAAGATGCCCTTCAGCAGACGAATGGATAAAGAAGATGTGGTCCATATACACAATGGAATATTACACAGCCATCAGAAAGGATGAATATCCAACTTTTGTATCAACATGGACAGGTCTGGAGGAGATTATGCTGTGTGAAATAAGTCAAGCAGAGAAAGTTAATTATCATATGGTTTCACTTACTTGTGGAACATAAGGAACAAAATGGAGGACATTAGGAGAAGGAAAGGAAAAGTGAATTGGGCTAAACTGAATGGGGAGATGAAAAATGAGAGACTGTGGATTCTGAGAAACAAACTGAGGGTTATGGATGGGAGGCAGGTGGGGATTGAGTAAGCCTGTTGGTGGGTATTAAGGAGGGCATGTATTGCATGAAGCACTGGGTGTAGTGCATAAACAATGAATCTTGAAACACTGAGAAAAATAAAATAAAATAATAAATTAAAAAATAAAGTAGAGGTTAATTCTTTGTGCATTTAGTAGGCATTAAACATTTTCATTTGTTCATTATCTCCTCCCATTAGAATGTAAGGGTTCATGAGAGGAGGAACTATTCTTGTCTTATTGAAAGGTGTATATGTACATCCAGTGCCTAAAACAGTACTTGGCTTTTGGTAGGTGCTCAAAAAAATATTTGAGCACCTGAATGACAAAACCTATAGAATGGGGATCATACTACCTAGCACACAAGATGGTTTAGAGATTCAATAACATGTAGGGAAAAAATGCTTGGTATAAAGTAATAAAGTAGGTGCTCAGGAGATATGGCCCTCAATAATGAGATTAGGATACACTTGAAGCCAACATTAATATTTCTCCTACTAGCTTTTCCTAGTCAGCTCAAGCAAACATCAAGCCAGTGCTTTTGTTTCTCAGTACCTTGGATCTTTACCTTTAAATTGAGGATTTAAAAATCCTCCTTGCAAGAATTCAGAGATTAAATGAGGCAGCATACAAAGCACCTGCACATATCAGTTTCCCTTCTGTGCTTAATCATAAGGATTAAATGGTAGAGTTGATAGGAAAAGTGTTTTATAAAATGTGAGGAAATATTTAAGTGTAGGTTTGATATTCTCAAGCAGAGATCTGCAGACAGACAGATGAAGTCAGATTCATTAGATTCTGGCTGTCAAATAAAATATGTTTTAAAATATAAATTTTGGACTCTTCAGAATCAAACAGGATTCTCCCTGCCAGAAAGCAGCACAAGGCTCTGCCCAAAGCCATTAACACCACACAATCCATGCTTGGCAAAGCTAGCCCTCATTTTGGCAGATAGGATTTTCAATTAACAGATGGGGATCTGGCTCTTAGAGCACTTTGGACAAGGACTCAGAGGTGATCTGGGTAAAACCTTGTGTGTCTAATAATCCACTGGTCATCACATTCTTATTTCCTGCACCTGCTCATCTAGGTGACTACAGCTCTCAAAACAGGAGGGAAGGTGAATGCCCCATGACACTATCTATGATGTCTAACACTTTCCACACTGCATAGGCTTCCATTTAGTTAGGAGAACTAAATTATTAATTAGAATTTTTCCTAGAAATGCACTGGATTTCAATGATGAGAAATAGTGCATAATCTGTGCCTTCTCTGAATTGCAAAACCTGATTTTCAGCAAAGGCACACTTTGTGAGCTTCTGTTTCTTCTGCAAAGTGCCAGTCTCTACTGGGTCCTATTTCAACAATTATTTAACATTTATTGAGTACCAATAATGCACTGGGATCACTCTCCCTCTAATCATGTCATTAATGATCCAGCAGGCTCCTGTGGGTGATGGGAAGGAAGAGGAACAAGTTAATTATCAGTGTGGTGTTCAGTATGAATTAGTTAAATTGCCCAAATTATTGAAGTTTAGCTACTCAAGTGAAATGGTGACCAAATTTCTGCAATGAAAGCTAAGACACCTATCCTACTGTCTTTAAAAAGCTAAGAGAAGTAAGAGAGAAATAAGAGAAAAATATTAAACAAACTGTTCTGGCTTTTAAAAGGAAATTAAAGATGCCTAAAACTGGAAATAATCAGACATTGCTCCTCAAAGTAATCTGGGATATATAAATTCTTAGCCTCTCCCCATGATGTTCCTTCTACCTAGAACACACTTTTTACCACACCTCTGCATATTAAACTTAATAAGATCAAGTTCAAATGCCAACTCTACCATGGAACCTGGAATAACCTCAGTATCTTCCTAAATATCTTTTTCCATCATCTGCAAAAATCTATTCAGTCTCCAAGTCCGGTCTTTCTACCTTCTTTTTTTTTGAAGATTTTATTTATTTTTTTGATAGAGAGAGATTACAAGTAGGCAGAGAGGCAGGCAGAGAGAGAGGAGGAAGCAGACTCCCTACTGAGCAGGGAGTCTGATGTGGGGCTCGATCCCAAGACCCTGAGATCATGCCCTGAGCTGAAGGCAGAGGCTTTAACCCACTGAGCCACCCAGGTGCCCCGTGTCATTCTACCTTTTAAATTCCTTTCATAATCTTATGTTTTAAGACTAGAAAATGTTTTAGTCATCCCAATGTCTTTGTCCCATATACTTTCCAAGACAAATGGAGGCTGAGAGCCTTGGCTCAGCTTAGGTTCTACAGAGCCTACCCAGGCAGGAGAATAGTAAGGCTAGCCTTAGTTGTGAGCCTACATCAAAGAACAGTAATTGTCTAGGACCGGAACAGGTGACATCAGGAAGCAAGGAACTAACAAAAATGTCAAGGTCCAGATCCAAAATGAAAGTATCTGCTCTGGTGATTAGAACTTGTTCCAGTAAATGTGTTCAGGAGGGAGTGCCTAGAGAAGTACCTTGAGGCTGATGGAGGGAACTTTTGTTGAGGTGCAAGCCATAGGATTAAAAGGCAAGAGTTAAGGACTCTCAGCCAGTCTGAACGTCTTTGACATACACGCATACATCATCATGTCCAGCACATTTGGCCCTTAGTATTTTTTTTTGCTTTTTTGTTTTTTGTTTGTTTGTTTGTTTTAATGTATAGAGTGACACAGAATTTGTCAACACGTAAGGTTAGGAACTTTCTGGAAAAGCATAATCATAATAAGCCAGGTCCAAAGAAGTGTCTTACTCAAGAGACTAACTTGAGCAAATTCAGCAAATTGTTTTTTTTTGTTTTTTTGTTTTTTTTAAAGATTTTATTTATTTATTTCACAGTGGGAGAGAGATCACAAGGAGGCAGAGAGGCAGGCAGAGAGAGAGAGGGGGAAGCAGGCTCCCCGCCGAGCAGGGAGCCCGATGCGGGCCTCGATCCCAGGACCCTGAGATCATGACCTGAGCCGAAAGCAGAGGCTTTAACCCACTGAGCCACCCAGGCGCCCACAAATTGTTCTTATATTATTTCCTCCTTGAATTTAAATCTTGTACTTAGAATTGATAATGTCAAGAGATAACTCCTCTGAACCACTTAAGACAGAGCATATTGTTACTGCTGGCCTTTATCTGGATAATCAAATAATAAAGTCAAACTGGCAACCAAAGGCGAGCTCTCAAGCTAACTCTAAAATACTTTCAATGTTATTTGTTCAGTAAACTGCAGAACATTAAATTTCTATATTAAGTAAATTATAAGGAAGACTGCACTTTGCAAAATTAAAAAGTTCTTGGTTACTTTATCTATTATTCCACTGGGAAAGTTTCCAGAATGTGCTTTGTACAATTAGATAACTTTTTGCATGGGTGGTGGGTAAAGGGGAAAGGGTTCTTAAGGCTTGGTACATGCAGCACCAGGATTTCAGCTATAATTCCACAGCTTATTTCTGGGCCCTGAGGCAGAAATCTTTGATGACAAGCACCCAGTTCTGAGATGCAATAATAACTGTACTCTTTGGCTTCACATTAGAAATATCTGGATATCAAGAGATGAAATATGTGAGACACAGCTAAAAGGGCCCATCAAGATAATTTGGTTCTAAGGTTTCTACGCTGGATTCTGGACCTCCTTAGAAGCTCCCCTAGTGTATCTTCTTAGGGTTTATTATGCTTTAAAACTAGTGTTGGGCGCCTGGGTGGCTCAGTGGGTTAAAGCCTCTGCCTTCAGCCTAGGTCATGATCTCAGCGCCCTAGGATCGAGGCCCACATCGGGCTCTCTGCTCAGCAGGGAGCCTGCTTCCTCTTCTCTCTCTGCCTGCCTCTCTGCCTACTTGTGATCTGATCTCTCTCTCTGTGTCAAATAAATAAATAAAATCTTAAAAAAAACAACTAGTATTGATTTATTTTACATGCTAGAATTTTCTATAAAACTCCTATTATAGAAAGAAAGAGTTCTCTAGCAAAACAACCTTGAAAACCAGTGATATATGAAGGTATAGAGCAAGGATACTATTATTGGCTCAAGTCTGGCATGGTTCAGTACATACACAGAATTATGGGACTTTTGACAAATGGTTCCCTCTACCTGATTTTCCTTGCCATGTCCCAAACTTTGTTCTCCTCCCTCCCACATCACTCTTTCCTAATTAACTCCTACCCATGCTTGAGATCTCAGCTCATATAATTACTTTCTCATGTGCCCCCTTTGCTGTACCTTCCTCCCAGATATAGGAGGACATTCCTCCTTACATATTTTTATATACCATGTACCTCTCCATTATACCACTTAAGAGTATATGAACTTAAGAGTTCATATTCCTAAACTTATTTGTATAATTATCAGATAAATTCCTGTGTCCCCACTAGACTGTGAGCTCATTAAAGAGTATTATGGGCTGGATTGTGTCTCCCCCAAAATTCATATGTTAAAGTCCTAATCCCCAGTACTTCAGATTATGGCTCTATTTGGAGATAAGGCCACTATAGAGGTAATTAGGATAAAATGAGTTCAAATGGATGAACCCCAATTCAATATGATTTGTATATTTATGAGAAGAGAAGATTAGGATATAGATGTGTGTGTGTATGTGAGCACAGAGGAAAGACCATATGAAGACAGGGAGAAGATAGCCATCTACAAGCCAAGGAAAGAGGACTCAGAAAAAAAAATAAATCCTGCTTATACCATGGTGTCAGACTTCTAGCCTTGAGAACCATTAAGAAAAATATTTTTGTTGTTGTTTAAGCGACTCAGTATGTGATAGTTTATTATGGCAGCCTTAACAAACTAAAACAAATATGGCTTATTCCTGTTTTTATTTACTAATGTATCCCCAGTATAAGACACAGTGGTTGGCACATAGCAGTCCTTAAATGAGTATTTGTTGATAAATGAATGAGATCTTGTTTAATTGAATTTATTGAAAAAGGTGAGGCAGTTGGTTTTGTTTATTTGTTTGTTTGATTGTTTTGGTTCAGGACTACCAAAAGTATCACAAAAATCTGCATTTTTTTTCTTTGAGAGGAAGAAAAAGAGACAGAAACAGAGGGAGGGGGAGGCGGGGGAGACAGAGAATCTCAAGCAGACTACACACCCAGCCTGGAGCCCAACATGGAGCTCAACATAGGGCTTGATCTTACAATGATGAGATCATGACCTCAGCCAAAATCAAGAGTCAGACACCCAACCAACTGAGCCACCCAGGTGCCCCACAAAAACCTGAATCTTATAATGAACAATTAAATGAGGTCATAGACAATAGCTTAGAATAATGACTTATATCAAGTCAGTCAACCTGACTTGACATAAATCATTGTTCTGGCAACTTTAGCTCTACCAGAAGTCTGATCCTGGTCTTTCAGCCCCAGAAGATAAACCCCAGGGCAGAATTACTTACTAACTTCATACCTTTTTTATAAATTCTAGACTTTCTACTCATAGTGGAAAATAAGAAAATATGGAGAATGTAATAATATGTAAGAACAAAACCATGGATACAACTTTGTATAATAAGTAAGCTGATAATATATTCTAAGGCTTGTCTATAGAAAAGTTATATCCCAATTATTTAAAGAGGCATTAGATTAGTAAGGCCCCAGTCTATTCTCATCCAAATCCTATAAATTTCAGTTGAGTTCTAGTGAAGAAAGGTCTCAGAACTTTGTTGCCTTTTGAGCCTCTGGAAATAGTGGCTTGGTCTAGGGTGGCTGGCAATGACACCCATAGCACCAGAAGAAGAAAAATGAAGATAGATAAAATAGTAATGAAGAGCTATTTTGTATTGAATGCCTTTCACACATCAAGCAAAAACCGAGCACTTTATATGTGCTATTCATAATCCTCCTAACTTATCAATAGGACCCATACATTGTCTCTGTTTTTTTTTATTTTTTTAAAGATTTTATTTATTTATTTGACACAGAGAGAGAGAGAGATCAGATAACAAGTAGGCAGAGAGGCAGGCAGAGAGAGAGGAGGAAGCAGGCTCCCTGCTGAGCAGAGAGCCCAATGTGGGCCTCGATCCCAGGACCCTGGGATCATGACCTGAGCCGAAGGCAGCGGCTTTAACTCACTGAGCCACCCAGGCACCCTGTCTCTGTTTTTATAGATGAGGTTGAAGAAGGTTAAGAAACTTACCAGAGTTCACACTGTACTGGAAGATGGGAGTTGGGGTTCAAACTCAGGTCACAGTGGTCTTCTCTCTAACACTGCCTCTGTCTTCAGGATCTTGCAATTCTCCTTACCCAAGTTTGTCCTCCTCCCCTCATCTAGGTGACTATGTTCCCATTTCTGAAGAGTCTGCACTCAAACTATTTTAAGTATTATATCTTCATAAGATGTTTTCACTTTAATCATGATCAATTAAAGGTATAAAATATTTCAAGTCCCAAAGGAATTCATCTTATATGATGGGAGAAGTGGCACAGGATTATAACTCAAAGAACAAACATCCCCAACCTGTGAGGTCTGAGTTCTACTTCCAGCTCTGTCACTAAAATGCTGTGTGTCCTTCAGCAATTCACTTTCCCTGTCAGAGTCTTATGTTCTTCATCAATAAAATGAGGGTATGGGACTAAGAGCCCTTCTAGCTCTGGCACGTTAGGGCATTTAATCAAACAGGTTTTTGTGGGTTCCTGAGCAGGAATAAATTTGCTACATCTGGTCCATTCCTAAACTGGAAATGGCTTCCACAAAGAGAGGTCAGGAGGCCATAAATGGGTAATTACAATGATTATAATTAATAAACATAAAATTATTACACACTCTGTGCCATGCATGGTTCACAGTATGAGAAGGACTGCATTCTGGGAGAGGGAGGATGGAAAAGAGACGGAGTGATCAATGAGCAATCCTTATCTTATTCAATCTCTAAAAAGCATTTGACACAGTTGGCCACTTTTGCCTTTCCTGAAAACTTTTTTCACTTGGCTTCATGTCATTATACTCTTCAGCTTCCCTCTTAGCTCACTGGTCACTCTTTCTCAGTTGTATTTGTTAGTTCCCTCCACTCTTCTAGACTTCTAATGCTGAAGAACCCTGAGGGCTCTTCTCTCATCCCTCTCATCTTCTCTATCTACACTTGCTCTCTTGGAGACCTAATCCATTCTCTTTAATATAAATATCATCTCTAAGCTAATGACTCCCTAATATATATTTTAAGCCCTATCTTTCCCTTGGAGCTCCAGATAATTACTCCAACTATTTATTTGATATTTTGTCTTGGATACCTAATAGGTATACTAAATTTATCATGTATAAGATTGAATTTATGATCCCCACCTCCCAATCCTATTCTTCTTCATTATTGTTAGTAAATGAAACCACAATTTACTGAAATGTTTACCAAGGTCAAAAGCAAGGCACTATCCTTGATTTCCTCTTTTTCCCTCATCCACTATATTTATCCCTCAACAATTCTGACTTGGCCCAAAAAGTCTTCATCTCCACTAATACAACTCTGATCCAAGCCACCATCATCTCCCACCTGGACTAATGCAGGAGCCTAAACACTCTCCCTGATTTCATGTTTACTGCCCTACTATCAATTAAAAATGCATATCATATCATTTCATTCCCTTGACCATTGGCTTTCTATCACGTACATACTAAAATTTAAACTCCTTAGTATAACCTACAAGGCTCTACATGACCTGACTTCTACCTATGTCTCTGATTTCATATTCTGCCTCTGACTCAATTCACTACAGCATAACAGCCTTCTTGCTATTTTTCCAACATAAAGTTTGTTTCTGCCTTAGGGTGTTTGTATTTGCTATTCCCTTTGCTTGGAACACACACTGCACAAATTTTTACATGTTGTCTTCCTCATTTTAATTCAATTTTCTACAAAAAGTTCACCTCCTCAGACAGCAAACAACCAATGAGCATGTAGCATATCATTTTCAGATAAAGCAGGTGTCAACTGATGACTAATTCCCCTTTCTAATACTTCCCCGAAAATTCAATCTGAGAGACAGTTCTCCTGAGCACTCCTCCCTTCACAGAGCCAGTCCTTCCTGAGAGAAAAGTTTGTACTATAATGAAGAAAAAGAATCACTTAAGAATGGATCTCTCTGGGTGCCTGGGTGGCTCAGTTGGTTAAAGCCTCTGCCTTCAGCTCAGGTCATGATCTCCGGGTCCTGGGATCAAGGCCCGCATCGGGCTCCCTGCTCAGCGGGGAGCCTGCTTCCTCCTCTCTCTGCTTGCCTCTCTGCCTACTTGTGATCTCTCTCTGTCAAATAAATAAATAAAATCTTTAAAAAAAAAGAATGGATCTCCCTCTCTCTGTGAGTGTTTATGGATTGAATGTTTATATGTCTCCAAGTCCTGTGTTGAATTCCTTACTCCCAAATGTGATTATCTTAGGAAGTAGGGCTGTTGAGAGGTGATAAGGTCATGAGGGTAGAGCCCTCACAAATGGGATTAGTGCCCTTATAAAAAAGATCCCAGAATGTTCTCTTGCTCTTTCCACCAATGTAAGGACACAGAGAGAAGATAACAGTCTATGAACTAGGAAGCAGGCCCTTATCAGACACAAACTCTGCCAGTACCTTGATGATAGGATTCCCATCCTCTAGAACTATAAGAAATAAAACTGTTTTGGGTTTTCTATTTGTTTGTTTAAATGACCTAGTCTATGGTTATAGCAACCAAAATTTTTGTTATAGTAGTCCAAATGGACTGAGACAATGGATATATTTCTTAAACCTTTGGAAATGTAAAACAATTCAGTCTAATTTTATGATTCTATAAAAGAGAACATGAAAACAAACATAAATCAACCATAAAGATCCTTCCAAAGTACTCCCCCCAAAATCAAGATGCTGAGAAGTGGAGGGAACCCATCTTAATTCTGTTTCAGAAAACTAAGACTTTTCTATAGATTCATTCAAAGCTCTCCTCCACTCCTTGTGGCTTCCTTTTCTAAAGAAAAGAAAACCTGATTCCTAATTCCTGCCTTGAACAGATGTTCAGATAAACCACAGACACAGATATCTCACATACTCCCAAATGTCCCAAAAGAGCATTAATCCCAATGCTCTAAACTGGGCTTAAACTAGATGCCCAAAAAACAACTGACTGATTAGTGAGGCTGATTGTAGATGTGTTTCCTAAAGCAGACAAGTGTTATTTTCAGTCAAGCAAGTGGGTCTTCTATCACCTTACATTTTTCAAATACTCCCTCCTTAATAGCTCAAAATGTTGAAAAATAAGACACTATCAGCACAGCATCAAACACCAAGAATTCCTTTTATGGTTTTGTTTCAATTTGCATGGTAAATATAAACTGCAAGCAAAGTGACCTTGGCTATAAAAAATAAGGATGCAGCATCAGGATTGATGGGGCCCACGATTAGTATTTCATTCTTGACAGGCAGGAAAGAAGTATGTTGATCCTGAAGGTTTGTTGAGACATGGTACTGAATGCAGGCCAAGTGGGAAATACCTTCCTGGGAAGACTTATTTCCATCTGAACAAAGGGAGGTTTCTTGCTATCTGGTGGTTACCTAAAGAAAATAACTGCTTCCTAACAAAGTCTTTTAAACTCAAACCTTGACAATAAACTTCCTTTGATTGACCTCAAAGCCCTATGGCCAGTATGCTTATTCCAAAGAATCAGTGACTCTGGAATATAATAATGAACAACACGTTCAGTCAAGAAATATTGTAGAGACTGCTGACTAGGGCACATGTCCAGGTCAAGATGACTGAACATAAGACCAAGTTACAAAATGCAGGGGATATCAACTTTGTCCTAATGGATATAGGTGGCACATAAAGTGATGGGCAAAAAGAGTTAGGGCTAGACCCAGACAAAAAGGGTTTACAAAGGAGACTTGGTGCCAATCATTACCTATTAGGCAGTGTTTCTCCTTCCTGCCTCTTTGTGCTCTCCTGCAGAATGCTTATCCTGTGTACTCGCTTTTTTCTCAGCTGAGAGTCAACAGCTTCATGCTGAGACTGCCCCTTGATGATAAGCCATGATGGTAGCTTGTTAGGACCATTTCCTCAGTCCCTGCAAGCATTAAAGATGAGCTAGCTGCAATTTAAGCCCAGGACCAGGCCCTGTACCTAGGAGAATCAGATGAAGTTATAAATAGCAGGGGTCCTACCCTAGGAGTAGGATAGGAGAGGGGCCTGGAATGGGCTCCGTTGCCCTAGTCTAATAATGTGAGAAATAGTATATGTGTCAGAAAAACACAGGCATTATACTCAGGATATTCAACTTCTATTTAATGTTTATTATATGCCAGGCTCTGTGAATTTATTCTCTTAACTATCCTATAAAGCAGGCATTATAATCCTCACTTGACTGATGGTTAAACTGAGGCTCACAACAGATAAAGGATTTGCTCTACAGTCATAGAGACAAAAGATAGTTCAGTCTCCTCCTCAGTAAATAGGGGATAATAACTTTAGAGTGTTGTAAGGAATAATGAGAAATGGTCCCCTTGGCACACAGTGGAAGTCCTGTTTACCTATGCAAACTTGTGTCTTGGTACTTCTTCCCATCTCAATTATACAGGATGATACTCGGTTGTCTAACTTGTCACTGGGACACTTGTTCCACTTTATTCCTTATCCTAATTCTACATGTTCTATTAGGTTCCATATCCATTTCCTCAGACTATTCTCTCTCCACAATCTTCCCCCATCATCATCCACTCCACCACACTCAGAACCTCTCATCATTCCAACAGTGATGAACATCCTCCACTTGAATACTTTTACTGACAAGCAGTCATTTTCCCACGAAATAGTTCAATTGAGTTTTGGTTGTTACTGTAAGTCCTTTTTAAATTATCACTTATACATAAGAACTGAGACGAAGATTTAGTTACAAGGATGTCCACTTCTTATAACTGGAAACTTCAATGTCTGGAAATTGAAAGTTTATTTTGAAAGTTATGAAATGTTTTTACAATGGAAAATAATATAGCACTTTTTGCATGATACAGATCAACACTTATTGAAATAGAAAGATATTCATTATCTGTTGATAAGTGGAAAAAGAAGATCACAAAGCCTAGTACAGTTTATACAGCTTAGCATTTTTGAGAATATTCTTTATATTATAGGTTTGCATATATCTGTCTTCACCACAAGAGAAGATGTTCCTTAAGGAAAAGGCCTTGATTTATTAATTTTATATTCATTTCAACAGGCCGTCAGTGACCACTATGTGTGAGTACACATGTTAAAAGCTAAAGGTTCAGACATGAATAAGACACTTTGGTCCATCAGTGTCTACTGCAGCTCTAGGCACAAACAGGTTTCGTAAGTACGTGTTCAATTACACTGAATTAGAGTGGAATGAGTTGGATTAGAGCAAGTAGATCTCTGTAATTTTTGCTTCTAAATAGGATTTTAGTAGAAGGCAAAGGAAACTGGACTAGAGCTAAGATACAAATAGCAGCTCTGCCATTTATTAGCTATGAGATTTACTGGCAAGCCTTAGTTACTTCATCTATAAAACAAAAATAATACTGCTTACCTCACAGATCTAAGGTGATAATTAGATATAAAAAAGTGTGTTAAAGTTATTCATGCAACTCCTTGCATGTAATAATACAAGTTTAATAAATGGCTTCAAAAAGGATAATAACTCAAAAAGCAAAGCAAACAAAACAAACAAGAAAAATGCTGAAACTGAAGGTCTAGACTTTGAAAGGAACGGGGCTTGATTTTAGGGACACAGAGATTAAATCATCTTTCCAGCAAATCAAAAGGTGGCCTCTTGTATTCCAGGGATCAATTTGCCTCCATTGCATGCACTGAGAACACTGAGAACAAAAAGTTGTAAGCAAGGTAGATACTGTCTCTCCATATGATCACAGGATTGTTCAGGTGCTGACATTACTTAGACCAGCTTATTGAATGAAAGATGGTTTTCTTCTTCACCCTGAAAAAGGGCCATGTACTCACAAGCTCTGGCTCCCATGTTCTCACCCTACTCAATGTCATATATTACTGACATATTTAGTGTAATCAACTATCCCAGTTTGCCCAGTACTGACAGGTTTTCTGGAACATGGAATTTTCAATGCTAAAATCAGGAGTCACAAGCAAATAAAGATAGTTGGTCCCCACCTAGTGTGCTAATGGCTTCCTAAGAGAGAATGATAAATGCCAGTGTACACTATGCCTTGCGAGGCAGATGGCCTTAGAGGTTGTCTACATAACTAGGTAATATTAGACACTTGGATTAAGCTATAGATCTTTCCATCAAGATGTGCAGCTACTGGGCGCCTGGGTGGCTCAGTGGGTTAAAGCCTCTGCTTTCGGCTCAGGTCATGATCTCAGGGTCCTGAGATCGAGGCCCGCATCTGGCTCCCTGCTCAGCGGGGAGCCTGCTTCCCCCTTTCTCTCTCTGCCTGCCTCTCTGCCTCCTTGTGATCTCTCTCCCTCTGTGAAATAAATAAATAAAATCTTTAAAAAAAAAGATGTGCAGCTACTGTGGAAGATAGCATGAAGCTTCCTCAAAAAATTAAAAATAGAATTACCATGGGATCCAGTTATTCTACTAGTAGGCATTTACCAAAGTTTAACAAAAACACTAACTTGCAAAGATATATACACCCCTATGTTTATTGCAGCGCTATTTTTAATAGTTGAGATATGGAAGCAACCCAAGTGTCCACTGATAAATGAATAGATAAAATGGATAAAGAAGATGTGATACACACACACACACAGACCACACCACACACACACAAACACATGGACACACACATAGGAATATTATGCAGCTATAAAAAGGATAAAATCTTGCCAACTGCAACAACATGGATGTAACTAAGGGCTAAAAGTCACTCAAAG
The DNA here is from genome assembly GCA_002007465.1 of Ailurus styani. Classification (NCBI taxonomy): domain Eukaryota; kingdom Metazoa; phylum Chordata; class Mammalia; order Carnivora; family Ailuridae; genus Ailurus; species Ailurus styani. The sequence continues at coordinate 535,070 of LNAC01000691.1, read as the reverse complement.
AAAGACAAGTACTACATGATTTCACTCGTATGTGGAATCTAAGAAACAAAACAAATGAACAAAGATAAAAAGAAAAAAAAACAAGCTCTTAAATATAGAGAACAAAGTGGTAGATGTCAGGTGGGTGGGACTGATGGGTGAAATAGAGAAAGGGGATTAAAAGTAAATTCATCTTGATGAGCACTGGGAAATGTACAGAATTGCTGAGTCATTATGCCTAAAACTAATATAACACTATATGTTAATTAAATTTAAAAAATTTTTAAAGCTTTTTTTTTTCTCCCCAAACCACAGCTTTTGCTAGTGCCTTGGTCTGGAATAATCATCACTTTTTCAAACACTCTGCAAAGATTCTAGCAGAGTAGAAAACCACATAGGTTCTGGAGTCGAAAGGCTCTGTTTTAGAATACAGATTCTGTTATTAATGAGCTTATGACTTTAGAAAAGACATAACTTCTTCAAGCCTCAGTTTTCTTATCTGTAAAACAAACTCATGGGCCTGCCATAAAAATGAAATAACCCAACAAAAAGCAGATTAGAATGGAAGAATTCAAATTAATTCTTCATATCTACTAATTATTTCTCTCCTGAAGTTGTTCATAATTTTCTGTATTCATTGTAATTATCGATGATGAAAATGATGGTGATCATTATGAACAAAGTTGGTGAATTTAATTAAAAAATCTAAGCACTTGATACTTCCAAAAGAAGCAGACCGTGTTGCAATTTTATTACAAAAGGTTTTCAATATGATCCCTTTTATTTATTTTTGAGGTTGTTAGGTCTTTTATTTTTATTTTTTATTGGAGTATAATAGACATACAGTGTTATGTTAGTTTCAAGTGAACAACATCGTTATTTGACAATTCTATACATTACTCAGTGCTCATGACAATAAGTGTACTCAACGTCTGTCACCATTAACATTGCAATATTATTGACTATCTTCCCTATGCTGTACTTTTCATCCTGTGATTTATTTATTTTATTAAGAGGTTTGTACCTCTTAATTCCTTTTATCTGTTTTGCCCATCCCCCTATCTACTTCCCTTCTGGCAATCACCAGTTTGTTTTGTGTGCATATCTCTTCAAATTACTGAAAAGATGTTCAACATCAATAATAATCAGGGAAATGCAAGTCAAATTCATAAGGATATATCACCTTACACCAGTCAGAATAGCTAGTATCAAAAAGATAAATAACAAGTGTTGGCAAGGGATGTAGAACCCTCACACACTGTTGGTGGGAATGTAAACTGGTGCCACCCCTGTGGAAAACAGTATAGAGGTTCCTCATTTCTATTAAAAATAGAAACACCACATGACCCAGTGATCCCACTACTAGGTATTTACACAAAGACTATAACAGGTCTTTAAAAGGCAATATGTATGTGCTGAGGAGTACACAAGTGAATGAGATGCCAACTACCAATCAGTTTCTAAACATTATTTAGGATAGCTCACTAGGCACATTCTAATTCTGACTAATGGCCACATGTCTATTACATGTCAGCAATTACCACTGAAAAAAATTATATTAAAAACAAAACAAAAATAATGCCCTATGTAGTATAAACACAAAAATTAATAGGAAGGAGGGGCACCTGGGTGGCTCAATCTTTAAGCATCTGCATTCGGCTCAGGTCATGATTCTGGGGTCCTAGGATCAAGCTCCACATCAGGCTTCCTACTCAGTGGGGAGACTGCTTCTCCTTCTCCCACTCCCCCTGCTTGTGTTCCCTCTCATTATGTCTCTCACTGTCAAATAAATAAATAAAATCTTTAAAAAAAGAAATTAATAGGAAGGAAAGAAAATATATAGAAAAACACCAGGAGCAAATGAACCCACCACAAGTTATTGTGGTTGTATTTAAATGGTGGTTTCTGGGGCGCCTGCGTGGCTCAGTGTGTTAAAGCCTCTGCCTTCTGCTCAGGTCATGATCTCTGGGTCCTGGGATCGAGCACCACATCAGGCTCTCTGCTCAGTAGGGAGCCTGCTTCCTCCTCTCTCTCTCTGCCTGCCTCTCTGCCTACTTGTGATCTGATCTCTCTCTATGTCAAATAAATAAATAAAATCTTTTTTTATAAATAAATATATAAATAAATGGTGGTTTCTGGATGGGGGGGATAGGTGAGCCTCGTGGTGGGTATTAAGGAGGGCACGTTTTGCATGGAGCACTGGGTGTGGTGCATAAACAATGAATCTTGAATCACTGAAAAGATAAAATAAAAAAATAAATTAAAACAACAAAAACAAACAAAAATAAATGGTGGTTTCTTCTCCTTCCAAGTGGATTTTCTCAATATTCTAAAATGACCATGTTAATTTACTTTAATTTTTAAAAAGCTTTTAATTTTCAAAGCTCCTTTGAGAGCCAACAACAGTCCTAACTGACTTTTACAGCTCTCTATCTTTGACTACCACTCCTCCATCTCAGAGCCAAACTCAGAGTTAAGAAACACTTTCTAGGCACATTTGGTGGGCTCAGTTGGCAGAACCTGCACCTCTTGATCTCAGTGTCATGAATTCAAGCCCCATGTTGGGCATGGAGCCTACTTAAAATAAAATTTTTTAAAAAAGTACTTTCTAAAATATCCTTTGTAGATTATAAGATACTTTCAAATGTGCTAAACCATTTAAACACCAAATAACCCTCTTTAAAAATACTCATTCACCATTTTATGGGAAAGAAAAACAATACTTAAGTCCCCCTACACACATATATGCCCCCCCCCACATACATGCACTCACATACCCATCACTCACTCCTCTTCTGTATTTCCTTTGTTGACTTCATCCAGTATCATTGTTTCACATATCATATTTATGTTAATAACTTTTCAAGTTCACCTCTAACCTTAGCCTCTATCATTCCTTTTCCATTTCCCTGTGATAGTAAATGGCACTACCTTCCATCCAGTTGCTAAGGAGAAAAAAACCAATAGTCATCCTTTAACTTTTTTCCACTTAACATCTCCCATATCCACTCTACCCCAAGTCCTAAATATCTCACAGTAATGGTGCTGTTGTAATCTGGTTGTTGGCATTCTTTGTGTGGCAGGCTAATCCTCCTGGTTGGTGCAGGTGTGGGTTTCACTTGCAAGATCCTTCAGAGAACACAGCACTGCAAAGATCCTTAACATAGGTAATAGGGTTTGGCTAAATATGTACAATATCCCTCAGATTCTGTTCCCCAGTGGCAACAGCTCACAGTTCCTTACTCTGGTATGTCCTCACAGCAAGCAATATCTTAGAAGCAATATCCTTTTTTTTTTAATTTTTAAATTTTTTAATACAAAAGTTGTTAATACAAATGTATTTAATTTAATTACATTTAATACAAATGCATTATTTGTTTCAGAGGTACAGGTCTGTGATTTATCAGTTTTACACAATTCACAGCACTCACCATAGCACATACCCTCCCCAATGTCCATCACCCATCCATCACTCAGCCACCCCACCCTTCCCACACCCCTCCCCTCCTGCAACCCTCAGTTTGTTTCCTGAGATTAAGAGTCTCTTATGGTTTGCCTCCCTCCCCGGTCCCATCTTGTTTCATTTTCCCCTCTCTTCCCCCCACGACCTGCCATCCTGCCTCTCAAATTCCTCATATCAGATAAATCATATGATAATTATCTTTCTCTGACTGATTTCTAGAAGCAATATCCTTAAGAAAACTCAAGCTATACTACTTTTCACCAATGTGAATACACTTGGCTATGAGAAATTCATGATTTCTTGCCTCCACAAAACTAACAGAAATCAGAGATGCCTCAGCATCTCTTTCCTCACCTGCCTTCACAAGTTACTCTAGTCAGCTTCCCAAATTCATAATTCTGAAGTGAGAGGTAAGCATCAGTATCTATGTTCCCATATGTTTCCAAACCCTGGTACATGTATACAATTCTCCAAAGAATTCCAACCACACTCTGATGATAGCCTAAGACATGTTGAAAAGTTTCTGCAATTCAGCAAGCTTCAGGCCAGGGAATAAGAAGACAAATTCTCTTTGTGCAAGTATTCCCACTCTTTCTTTTAGGGATCTTCTAGGATCTACCCCCACTTATAGATGCTTCCTTAAGTCAAAAACTTAATACTTCAATGAGTCTGCTCTGAATTTTTAGTCTTATTTTTACATAGTCTGGAACTAGATGATGAGGTGAGGGTCTCAGGGCCAATTCAGGCACCATTTGCAGGTCCTGAAGATTTGTATCTAGCAGCCCTTCTTTAGGATTTTGACTGTACCTACTGCATATGGACTCACTTTTGGAACCTTAGGTGAAATTTTGAGACAAGAGTAAATGTCCTTGCAACACTCAACTATAGGACAAAAATGTCTGGGGATAGAAGATAATGAGCCAAATTTTGGGCCTGTTGAATTTGAGGTGTCTGGGACTTTTTCTAGTATATCTGTCTAGACAGTCTGCAGCTACATATAAGGGTCTGGAGCTCAGGAGAGAGAACCTGGCTGAAGATGGACAGGAAAGTCATTATCATATAGATGGCATGTGACCCATGAGAGTGGGAAGGAGTACAAAGTGAGGCAAATAGAAGGCTAAAGAGAAGCCTTGGAAAACACCAAAATTCAAGGACTTGTTAGATCCACTTGTTAGAGAAATAGCAGTCAGATACATAAGAGAAAAACAATAACTAAATATGGCATTCATATTCTCATTTCCCCCAAGGTACACATTTCTCTGCTCTCTTCATAAAGCAGATTCTTAATGATGTCACATGAGCTTTATCTAATGAGGGTCCAGAAAGTACACAGTCTTGCCTGGTCTAGAGAGCCCAGGAGATACTATTTAAAATTCTCCTGTGTTCTTCAATTGTCAGAGACAATGTGTCATTTCCATCTTTGTAGCAAGCACTAATGATACTTGCACAGATGACAAATGTCTCCTCTGGTGAAAAATTAATGCACCACAATAATTCCCCTACCTGGGGTTAATGAACATGTCAGATGCTGAAAATGAGTTGTTTGAAACTAAATTACTATAATCTATATTTAGAAGATTGCCACAGGGGGTGGTGGGAGGAGGGGAGTTATAGGTGTAAGTGGGTGGATATATTTGAAGTTGTCTTTACCTTTGGTCTTAATTTTCACCAGGTCTTTAAAATACTTACTTGCTCAGTAGTCTCACATAAAGAAGAAAAATGTCATCACATATTCTATAATGTTGGCTAGAATCCTCCTGAACAATTATTTTTATTCATTCATTCATTAGATAAATAAGTATATTATTGAACACTCATGTGCCAGGCACTCTGTTATGTACTAGGGATAAGGATGAATAAGACATGAAGTCCTTCACCTTAAAAAGTCCATAACTTTTGCATAAAAAATTAAAATTTCAAGTAACTATAGTATAACACTTGTGCCAAACCTGGGGGGGGAAGGTGGAGGGGGAGTTGAGATATGTAAAGATAGACTCCCTCATCCACCTGGAATCCTTTTGGGAGGCTATGATACTTCAGATTGAATCCTGAATGACAAATATCTTAGGCAAGTGCAGAGAAGCTATTGCAGACAGAGGAAAGAGTTGTGCAAAGGCAGAGAGGTATGAGTAGGGAGTCTGTATGTGAAACTGAGAGCTTTTATAATGTGTAACAGATTGATTAGTGGGAGACCATTCACATTAAAAAGGGCTCATATTTTAAAACACATTTAATGAATGTACTTAATGCCTGTTAACAGCAGGGTGTAGGGTTAAGAAGAGAAATTGTGAGTCAGGCAGACCCGCATTCTAATTCCAGCTCTACCCCTTGACTACTTTTGAGAGTTTGGGCTAAATCTCTCTAATCCCCATAATCTCTCTAATCCTCAATTTTCTCATCTGTAAAACAGAAATAATTATCATTTACAGAGTACTTACTATGTACTAATCACTTTAGGGTTATCTAATATATTATTCAAAACCACCACATCAGTACAATTATTTGACCCATTTTACAATGAAGAGTTAAGGGAAGGACATTAACCCTAGCTCAAATAGGTGTTAAGTGGTAGAGCCAGGATTCCAACTCATTACCCTGACACCCAGTCCATGCTTTCTTAACTGTTATATGCAACTATTGTATGGGATGGTTGTAAGCTCATGTATGTAAAGTGGTTAACAAAGCATCTGGCACAGCATATACTCTATAAATAAGTATGTGATACCTATTTCATTATTATTATTTTATGATAGCTGATAAGAATTATTGTTAGTGATTATTATTATACTGTGGAGTCTGTGTAGGTTAAATGAGAGAGTAGACTTGAAGTACTTATAAAACTAAACTATGAAAGAAACACAAATGTTTATTTTTCTAATTTTATGTCTGAAATAGCAGGCCATGGGTCAGAGACATTAAAGATCAGAATGAGTTTGGAAGTTGGACAATACTGAATTTGAAATCTGCCTCTGTCATTTAATAGTATGTGGATTTGTGCACATCAGTTCAAACCACTAGGCCTCATCTCCACCATGTAAATAATAGTAATAATGATTAACATAACAATAATAGTATACACAGCATATTGCTATTTGAAGGAGTCAGTGAGATGACATCTAAAAAGAACCTATTATAATAGCTGGCACAGGGTAGATTTTTAAACAATTGTAGCTGTATATTTATGATTATTATATTTATAGTAATCATTATCATTTTCATTATAACTTAGGCCTCCTGTGAAATAGAAGAAATAACTCCTCAAATACAAATACATGTTTGTTTTTCCTAGAAACTCCTGTGGGTGATAATTATGATTTCTAGTGCATGCCACTACCCTCTATTACAATTCCTTGATGCAACTTTTTAAACACTGATTATCTTTGTTTTATTTTTTCACCAATATAGAGATAGAGCAAGAAATAATAGAATTGGCTGCCTAAAATAAGATGTCTTCATGAAGGAGGAAAAAAAATTTATCCCTCCATTTTGACAGATCAAGTAATAATTTTATCTACCATGGGAGAGTCTAAACTGCACCAGTACCAGAATCTTAGTGGATGTAGGAGTTATAACCATCATAAATGACACTTTTTATTTCCTTTGAAAAATCTTCCTGATTTATTACATTTACTTAGAAATTGTCACAGCTTTTCTTTCTGAGACACTTCCCCTGTCCCCTCCAATATTCATTCCATCAAGTGAGCGAGGTGGTTGTGTGGTGAGAGCAAAAAGATCAGAGCACTAACATGCCAAATGGGTTCTGTTCAGGCTAGGCTTATGTTGAAAAATAATTTGCTTTCTTTCTGTCTGCCCACATCCTATTCACAGGAGATGAGGGGTGGGAGTGGATGAGTAAAACAATATCTATTTCATTTAATAAAAATGGAGAGATACCAGCTCCAAGGAAATAATTTAGAGATTGCACATAAACCATGGCAAAACATAAAGTCAGGCAGAGACCTGAGCCTTCCAGACAGGCTCCTTCTTGTCTCAAGGTCTTTAGATTGCTTATTCTCTAATAGAGAACATTCATGGAGACTTGAATGTTTTGTAGTAACTATCACATGTATTATAAGGGTGTGGTTGCTTTCTGGGAAAGTAGAGCAATATAATAGAAAAAGAATGGACTTTGGCCTCAAGGAGATCTGGAGCTGAATCCTAGTCACTTACTAGCTAGTTAAACTATGAGCAAGTTACTGAACCTCTTTGAAGCTTTGTCTATAAAACGGAGATGATAAAACCCACAAAGCTGTTAAAGAGAATTGAATGAGATAGCAAATGAAATTATCAAGAGGAAGCATTTTTAGCAATTGGAAGGAAAGACAGAGATGTTAAATATTCAAGGTCCTCTCTGTTTCCCATGTTTAGATTCTCCCACACACCCACTCCCTTCTCCATCAGCAATGGTAATTAAACTCAACTTTCAATGTTTAACTCAAATATCATTGCCTCTAGGAAAATTTTCCTCTGTCTTCTAGAAAAGATGAATCGCTTCCTCCTCTGAGCTCCTAAAAAACAGAGATTATGTCATTCCTGACCACCGCTATATCCCCAGAGCCAAGCGTAACTATAGATGCTCAATAAATAGTTGATTGATGAATAGATAAGTCAATGGCAAGTAAATGAGTGGTTAAGTGTCCCCCCCCCCGTTTATATCCCCCACTGTGCTTGGCAAAATGCCTGTGAAAAGATGATGTTTAAAATGTCCATTAAAAGAATAGACCTATATCATTCATATCTGGGCTCAATCTGACCTTTATCTTCCTGCTACTTTTCAAATTTACTAGATAATAGAGTCTTGCCAAAGTTTTCTAAACATAGAAAGGTCCTCGTTTTGCTACAGCTGAGCCAAAGTTTTTGCTGGAGCAGATGGACTGAACTATAACAAAAAGACAGGAGCCAGGAAATTCTGAGAGAAAGTTGACATCCTACTGGCATGGCAGGAGGGAGACAAGCTGAATAAAGTATTAAGACAGACATTTATACCTTTCAGACTTCTGGGCTTTGGCATGTAACATCATTTGTAATTTTTCTACCTGGCATGGTGCCCTCTGGTAGCCACCCAAGTCCAGCACAGAAAGGATGGTTAATGACTAATAAAAGAAGTCCAGTGGATTTAAGTGGAGGAAAGAACCAAGGTTGGGCATAAGCATAGCATCTTTCAAAGATCCACCAACATGTGCAACCCAAAGCCTTGTTCAGTTAATTGACTATATGAACATGAGCCTATAGTATGATTTCTTAGGACAGAGGAAAAAAATAACAATTTTTATTAATTAACCTCTTTTTATGTGGTATTGTGGTAGAGTACACATAACATAAAATTTACCATTTTAACCATTTTAATTTTTACAATTCCATGATATTTAATATATTCACAAAGTTGTACAACCATCATTAGTATCTAGTTACAGAATATTTCCATCACCCTAAAAGTTGCCCCCATATAGGTTAAGTACTCATTCCCTATTCCCCCCTAATCCCACTTAATGGCAAATATTAATCTGCTTTATGTTTCTTAAATTTGTCTATTCCAGACAATTCATATAAATGGAATCATATAATATACAGTCTTTCGTGCCTGGCTTCCTTCACTTAGCATAATGTTTTCAAGGTTCATTCATGTTGTAGCATCTGTTCACCTGTCATTCCTTTTTATGGCTGAATAACATTCCACTGTATGAATATACTTAATTTTTTAATTTTTTAATTTATTTCAGAGAAAGAGAGAGAGAGAGAAGGTGAGCAAGACCATGATCAAGGCAGGAGAGGAGAAGCAGGCTCCTCACCAAGCAGAGAGCCTGATGTGGGGTTCAATCCCAGGACCTGCAGGATCATGACCTGAGCCACCTAGGTGCCCCTGAATATACTTCATTTTGTTTAAACATTCATCCATTGATGGACATTTGTGTTGTTTTCACCTTTCGGCTATTGTGAATAAAGCTGTTATGAAGATTTGCATACAAATTTTTCTTGAACATCTGTTTTCAATTCTTGTACGTATATTCCTAGGAGTGAAATTGTGTCATATGGCAATTCTATGTTTAACTTACTAAGAAACTTATTAAGAAACTTTCCCACAGTGGTTACACCATTTTACATTCCCATCAACAAGGTATAAGATTAACCTCCTTTTTAAAAAGTAATTACATATAAAGCACTTTATTCATATTTCCACATTTCATCCTCCCATTAATTCTATGAGGAAGATACTTTTCCAAATGAAACTAAGTATTCAGTAGCTTGTCAAAACCCGTCTCTGAGGCCACAAAGCATGGAATTTGGCCTACAGAATTAGGCTTCCTTTCAAGCTGATGTGCTCTGGCTACTCGCCTGAAGAACATAATAAGGGGCACCTGGGTGGTTCAGTCATTAAGCATCTGCCTTCGGCTCAGGTCATGATCCCAGGGTCCTAAGATGGAGCCCCACATTGGGCTCCACACTCAGCAGGAGCCTGCTTCTCCCTCTCCCACTCCTCCTGCTTGTGTTTCCTCTCTTGCTGTCTCTCTGTCAAATAAACAAATAAATAAAATCTTTTAAAAAAATGAAGATCATAATAAGCCTCAGAATACATTCCTGGCTGTGCCTAACCCCACCCCTAACTCAACTACAAGTGGGTTCTTTCAGTTATCCTAAGAGTCTATGGACTAGGTATTTTTACAGCTAGTATTAGATTTAATTACCATTCTACATACAGAAAAATTGAGGCCAAAGTGTAATAGTTATTTATTCAAACTTTCACAAATTATCAGCACAAAAGTTTATTACTCTTTGTAGCAGGTGATAGATTTAACCTTCTGCCTTAAACAACTATAAAACTGAACAAAACAGGGGCCCCTGGGTAGTTCAGTGGGTTAAGCATCCAACTTTTGATTTTGGCTCTCAGGTCATGATCTCTGGGTTGTAAGATCAAACCCTACATTGGGCTCTATGCTGGGCATGGAGCCTGCTTAAGATTCTCTCATCCTCTCCCTCTGTATCTCCCCTTTCCCTATCTAAAAAAAAAAGAAAGAAAGAAAGAAAGAAAGAAAGAAAGAAAGAAAGAGAAAAGAAAAATTGAACAAAATATATAAACCAGTTTTCAGATATTGCAAAACAGCTGGAAAAAAACAGTGATTCCTAAGAGGGAGTAAACAAACAAGGTGACCCTTTGATTACCCAATTTACTATCCAAAGAGAATTTCCAGGCCATAGCACAGATAGGTAAACCAAAGTACATCCTAGGGGTCCACCTGAGTTAAGAAGACAAATTTGGGGGGTATGTGTAGGCCAAAGTTGCTAGAGATCACAAGGTCCTTTCAAATATTCAGCTGAGTACAGATCACTGCATGTGTGTGCAAACTACCCAAGAGTGGGAGGAGAAAATCACTATGAAAAGAGTAGCAGAAAAAGCCTCAGAGTTCAAGCAAAGCTGGGAATAGTTCACATTACCAATTGTGATACTTAATTTTATGTGTCAGCTTGGAGGGTGTTTTGGGATGAAATTAACATTTAAATTGGTGAATCTGGGGTAAAACAGATTGCAGATTGCTCTCCATAATGTGAATATGCCTTATTCAATCAGTTGAAGCTCTGAATAGAACAAAAAGTAGGAAGAAAATTGATATTTGTTAAGCACTACTATATTCCTGAACTTTATTAAGCTCTTTACTTAGATTATTTAATGTATACCAAACATCACAATAATACAGTTATTATTATCCTCATTTTATGGGAAAGGAAATTGAGATTTGGAAAAGATATATAATTAGTCAAAGGTCCAGGACTAAGAGTATTAGATCTGGATGGATATCCAGTTTTGTCTGACTCCAAAGTCTAGAGTGAGATACCATAAAAAGAAAATAGATCCTGGAATCATTTTAGGGGAGAGAAAAACACTCCAGGACCATTTGTCTTTTTTTTAAATTTTATTTTAATTCTTTGCCCAAGGGGTACAGGTCTGTGAATCATCAGGCTTACATCTTTCACAGCATTCACCAAAGCACAAACCCTCCCCAATGTCCATAACCCGTCCACCCTATCCCTACCCTCCCACCCTCCAGTTACCNCACCCTATCCCTACCCTCCCACCCCCCAGTAACCCTCAGTTTGTTTTGTGAGATTAGGAGTCTCTTATGGTTTGTCTCCTTCCCCATCGCATCTTGTTTCATTATTTTTCCCTCCCTACCCCCCACGACCCGCCACCATGCCCCTCAAGTTCCTCATATCAGAGAGATCATATGATATTTGTCTTTCTCTGATTGACTTATTTCGCTCAGCATAATACCCTCCAGTTCCATCCATGTTGTTGCAAACGGCAAGATTTCATTTCTTTTGATAGCTGCATAGTATTCCATTGTATATATATACCACATCTTCTTTATCCATTCATCTGTTGATGGACATCTAGGTTCTTTCCATAGTTTGGCTATTGTGGACATTGCTGCTATAAACATTCGGGTGCACGTGCCCCTGAGAAACACTACCTTTGTGTCTTTAGGATAAATACCCAGTAGTGCGATTGCTGGGTCGTAGGGTAGCTCCATTTTCAACTTTTTGAGGAATCTCCATACTGTTTTCCAGAGTGGCTGCACCAGTTTGCATTCCCACCAACAGTGTAGGAGGGTTCCCCTTTCTCCGCAACCTCGCCAACATCTGTCATTTCCTGACTTGTTGATTTTAGCCATTCTGACTGGTGTAAGGTGGTATCTCGCTGTGGTTTTAATTTGTATTTCTCTGATGCCGAGTGATGTTGAGCACTTTCTCATGTGTCTGTTGGCCATTTGGATGTCTTCTTTGGAGAAATGTCTGTTCATGTCTTCTGCCCATTTCTTGACTGGGTTATTTGTTTTATGGGTGTTGAGTTTGAGAAGCTCTTTATAGATTTTGGATACTAGCCCTTTATCTGATATGTCATTTGCAAATATCTTCTCCCATTCTGTCAGTTGTCTTTTGGTTTTGTTGACTGTTTCCTTTGCTGTGCAAAAGCTTTTAATCTTGATGAAGTCCCAATAGTTCATTTTTGCCCTTGCTTCCCTTGCCTTTGGTGAGGTTCCTAGGAAGAAGTTGCTGCGGTTGAGGTCGAAGAGGTTGCTGCCTGTGTTCTCCTCGAGGATTTTGATGGATTCCTTTCTCACATTGAGGTCTTTTATCCATTTTGAGTCTATTTTTGTGTGTGGTGTCAGGAAATGATCCAGTTTCATTTTTCTGCATGTGGCTGACCAGTTTTCCCAACACCATTTGTTGAAGAGACTGTCTTTTTCCCACTGGACATTCTTTCCTGCTTTGTCGAAGATTAGTTGACCATAGAGTTGAGGGTCCATTTTTGGGTTCTCTATTCTGTTCCACTGGTCTATGTGTCTGTTTTTGTGCCAGTACCATACTGTCTTGATGATGACAGCTTTGTAATAGAGCTTGAAATCTGGAATTGTGATGCCGCCAACTTTGCTTTTTTTTTTCAACATTCCTTTGGCTATTCGGGGTCTTTTCTGGTTCCATATAAATTTTAGGATTATTTGTTCCATTTCTTTGAAATAAATTGCTGGTATTTTGATGGGGATTGCATTAAATGTGTAGATTGCTCTAGGTAGCATAGACATTTTCACAATATTTATTCTACCCATCCATGAGCATGGAATGTTTTTCCACTTCTTTGTGTCTTCCTCAATTTCTTTCATGAGTACTTTATAGTTTTCTGAATACAGATTCTTTGCCTCTTTGGTTAGGTTTATTCCTAGGTATCTTATGGTTTTGGGTGCAATTGTAAATGGGATTGACTCTTTAATTTCTCTTTCTTCTGTTTTGTTGTTGGTATATAGAAATGCAACTGATTTCTGTGCATTGATTTTATATCCTGACACTTGACTGAATTCCTGTATGAGTGCTAGCAGTTTTGGAGTGGAGTCCTTTGGGTTTTCCACATAAAGTATCATATCATCTGCAAAGAGTGAGAGTTTGACCTCTTCCTTGCCGATTTGGATGCCTTTTATTTCTTTTTGTTGTCTGATTGCTGAGGCTAGGACTTCTAGTACTATGTTGAATAGCAGTGGTGATAGTGGACAGCCTTGCCGTGTTCCTGACTTTAGGGGAAAAGCTCTCAGTTTTTCTCCATTGAGAATGATATTCGCTGTGGGTTTTTCGTAGATGGCTTTGATGATATTGAGGTATGTACCCTCTATGCCTACACTATGAAGAGTTTTGATTAAGAAAGGGTGCTGTACTTTGTCAAATGCTTTTTCAGCATCTATTGAGAGGATCATATGGTTCTTGTTCTTTCTTTTATTAATGTCTTGTATCACATTGATTGATTTGCGAATGTTAAACCAACCTTGCATCCCAGGAATAAATCCCACTTGGTCGTGGTGAATAATCCTTTTTATGTGCTGCTGGATCCTATTGGCTAGTATTTTGTTGAGGATTTTTGCATCCGTATTCATCAAAGATATTGGTCTGTAATTCTCCTTCTTGATGGGGTCTTTGCCTGGTTTGGGGATCAAGGTAATGCTGGCCTCATAAAAGGAGTTTGGAAGTTTTCCTTCCAATTCTATTTTTTGGAACAGTTTCAGGAGAATAGGTATTAATTCTTCTTTAAATGTTTGGTAGAATTCCCCTGGGAAGCCGTCTGGCCCTGGGCTCTTGTTCGTTGGGAGATTTTTGATGACTGCTTCAATCTCCTTACTGGTGATGGGTCTATTCAGGTCTTCAGTTTCTTCCTGGTTCAGTTTTGGTAGTTTATATTTCTCTAAGAATGCATCCATTTCTTCCAGATTGTCAAATTTGCTGGTGTAGAGTTGCTCATAATATGTTCTTAGAATTGTTTGTATTTCTTTGGTGTTGGTTGTGATCTCTCCTCTTTCATTCATGATTTTATTAATTTGAGTCCTTTCTCTTTTCTTTTGGATAAGTCTGGCCAGGGGTTTATCAATCTTATTAATTCTTTCAAAGAACCAGCTCCTAGTTTCATTGATTTGTTCCACTGTTCTTTTGGTTTCTATTTCATTGATTTCTGCTCTGATCTTTATGATTTCTCTTCTCCTGCTGGGTGTAGCCTTTCTTTGCTGTTCTTTCTCTAGCTTTTGTAGGTGTAGAGTTAGGTTGTGTACTTGAGACCTTTCTTGTTTCTTGAGAAAGGCTTGTATTGCTATATACTTTCCTCTTAGGACTGCTTTTGCTGTGTCCCAAAGATTTTGAACAGTTGTGTTTTCATTTTCATTTGTTTCCATGAATTTTTTTAATTCTTCTTTAATTTCCTGGTTGACCCATTCATTCTTGAGTAGGGTGTTCTTCAGCCTCCATGTATTTGAGGTCTTTCCAACTTTCCTTTTGTGGTTGAGTTCTAGTTTCAGAGCATTATGGTCTGAAAATATGCAGGGAATGATCCCAATCTTTTGGTACCTGTTGAGACCTGATTTGTGACCCAGAATATGGTCTATTCTGGAGAATGTTCCATGTGCACTGGAGAAGAATGTGTATTCTGTTGTTTTGGGATGGAATGTTCTGAATATATCTGTGATGTCCAACTGGTCCAGGGTGTCATTTAAAGCCTTTATTTCCTTGTTGATCTTTTGCTTTGATGATCTGTCCATTTCAGTAAGGGGGGTGTTCAAGTCCCCTACTAATATTGTATTCTTGTCAATGTGTTTCTTTGATTTTGTTATTAATTGGTTTATATAATTGGCTGCTCCCATGTTAGGGGCATAGATATTTATGATTGTTAGATCTTCTTGTTGGACAGATCCTTTTAGTATGATATAGTGTCCTTCTTCATCTCTTATGATATTCTTTGCCTTAAAGTCTAGTTTATCTGATATAAGGATTGCCACTCCAGCTTTCTTTTGCTGTCCATTGGCATGGTAAATTGTTTTCCATCCCCTCACTTTAAATCTGGAGGTGTCTTTGCGTGTAAGATGAGTTTCTTGTAGACAGCATATCGATGGGTCTTTTTTTTTTAATCCATTCTGATACCCTGTGTCTTTTAGTTGGGGCACTTAGTCCATTTATATTCAGAATAACTATTTAGAGATATACATTTAGAGCCATTGTATTGCCTGTAAGGTGACTGTTACTGTATATTGTGTTTCTTCCTTTCTGGTCTATGTTTCTTTAAGGTTCTCTTTGCTTAGAGGACCCCTTTCAATATTTCCTGTAGGGCTGGCTTGGTGTTTGCAAATTCCTTGAGTTTTTGTTTGTCCTGGAAGATTTTTATCTCTCCTTCTATTTTCAGTGAGAGCCTAGCTGGATATAGTATTCTTGGCTGCAGATTTTTCTCATTTAGTGCTCTGAATACATCATGCCAGCTCTTTCTGGCCTGCCAGGTCTCTGTGGATAGGTCTGCTGACAATCTAATATTTCTACCATTGTATGTTATAGACCTCTTGTCCCGAGCTGCTTTCAGGATTTTCTCTTTGTCACTAAGACTTGTATGTTTTACTATTAGATGACAGGGTGTGGATCTATTTTTATTAATTTTGGGGTGGGGGGTTCTCTGTGCCTCCTGGATTTTGATGCTTGTTCCCTTTGCAAGAGTAGGGAAATTCTGTATTAAGATCTGCTCCAATATTCCTTCTGGCCCTCTCTCTCTCTCTCTCTTCCTCTTCTGGGATTCCAATTATTCCTTGTTTCGTCTTATGGCATCACTTATCTCTCGAATTCTCTCCTCATGGTCCAGTAGTTGTTTGTCTCTCTTTTCATCCTCTTCTTTTTTCTCTGACATTTTGTCTTCTAGATCACTAATTCTATCTTCTGCTTCATTTATCCTAGCAGTAAGAGCCTCCATTTTCAATTGCACCTCATTAATACCTTTTTTGATTTCAGCTTGGTTAGATTTTAGTTCTTTTATTTCTCCAGAAAGGTCTTTTATTTCTTTAGAGACAGCTTCTCTATTTTCTTCCATTTTTATTCAAGCCCAGCCAGCATCTTAAGAATCATCATTCTGAACTCTAGTTCTGTCATATTACTAATGTCCGCATTGATTAGGTCCCTAGCCGCCATTACTGGCTCTTGTTCTTTTTTTTGTGTTGATTTTTTCTGCCTTGTCATTTTATGCAGATAGGAATAGATGGATGAGAGAACTAAATACTAAGGGGTAGCGATGACCCCAGGGAAATATACACTAACCTACTCAGAAGAGACTAGGACCATTTGTCTTTTACTGGCTCAACCCAGATGTTCAGGTACATAATCATAAGTGATCAAAGGTGGCCCCATAAATGGGTTAAAACCCCGAACCTTGACTTAGTTCAGATCATGTTTTGAACTGAAGGTGTGCATTCTGATTTGTATCACAAATATATTTCTCAATCAAAATAATAAAGTAATATCAACAGGTATCAGATGATGAGTATTTCTATAAATCTGGTACTATGCTCATCACTTCAGATATATTATCCATTTTAAAAATAATTTTGATATGTTTCAGTATTTTCCACGAGTAGTAGAGGGCCTGAGTCAAATGGATAGTTTCTTCCATAAGTCAATCTTCCATCATTACAAAGAAGTTTTAGGTTTCACTTATGTATTAATTCAGTTTTTTCTTATACCAAATATTCACTGTTAGCTCAGGAGTTGTTCCTGGGTTTGAAGACAGAAATTCTACTCTTCTAGCTTCTGTGGTCAGAACCTGACACTTCAAAACTCTAAGATAAAGAGAATTGGTTGGAATCCAGAACATTTTGCACTTTCTTCATAATTTACTCTAACTTGGCCCTAACATAACATTCACCTGTACCACGGAGGTGGTACCTTCAATCAACACTCAGTAACCATTCCAGGTGTCCACTCTGGCAGTGCATAGGAGACGCTATAACCATAATGAAGGATGTAAGAGTGAATCAAATGTAATTTCTGCCTTCAAGAAATTTAGTTAAATAGGAATCACTTTTGACCCTTCTTTTCTCCTTTACCTTCATCATTTATTTCTAAACACCACCAAATTCCATCTACTGCATGCCTTATATATTGTTCATACCCAAACACTTAGTTCTATCCCCACTGACACTGGCATACAACAGGCAATTTCACTAACCTATTCCCTAAACTTCACCCTATTTCATTCTTTACACCAAAGTCAAATGATCTTCCTGAATCACAAAGCTGACCATGTCATGCCTACACTCAAACTAATCCAATAGCTTCCCAATAACTATAAGGAAAAGTCCAAACTTCTCAGTGGAATTTTAAGGCAAAGTCAGTTCTATTTCTGACTACTTCTATTGCTTTATCTTTCATTAGTCTCTCTTCCGCCCTAAGCAAACACTCTTTTCTTGAATCTTATCAAACTACTTCCATTTTCTAACATGAACCATGCTCTCTAATGCCTCTGGACCTTTGCTTAGGCTATTTCCACTGCCTAGAAAGCTATTATTCATTCACAAAACAATTTCTGAGCAACTGTTGTTGGCTAGGGCATGTGAGAATATGATATGATTTAGATATGGTACCTGTCCTGAAGAAGCTTGCCAGTGGGTTGTAGCCCATGGGGGAAGGTCCCAAGTGTCCTCTTCTATGGTTCCTGCATATGCTTCCTTGTGTTCTGCATATTCAGTTATAGAAAGTACCATTTATCCTTTCCCATGGCATTGCTGCCTGTCAACTGGATGAATGAATAAAACTTCTCAGGGGATGTGATTTCTGAGAAGTGATGATTTATTTTTAAAGGCTACATTTACCCACCGTGAAGGACTGTTTTAAAAGTCATGGTGCCCTTTGATGCCTTCCTGTAGGACAAAGGAACCCAGAGCTTATCTACATGTAGATATTCTATTAATATGTAATGACTCTTAGGACAGGAAGGAAATAGAACTGCATTTCCTTTTTGGACATTTCCAACAAAACTGAAGAAGGAAAATGGCCTCATCTTAATGAAAAAGTCTGCTCTTGGGAATGTGTTTAAGGGAAGGTTACAGAAGCAATCTTTGAAGGAATATGGACAAAGCACAATTCATCATTTCTTCCCAGGAAAGTGATTATCAGGAGAAAGGTAGCTTCAAGGCCAGCTCTGCTCTGCTTCATAAAAGATTTCATTTACATTTCAAGAAAGGACAGTAAAGAATACCCTACAATGAGGCTGATTTACACAAGGCATTCCCTATCTTTCCTAGGCAGTCTGACACCTTTTACTTGTAATAACATTGCCTCTCTCCTTTCCTATATCCTCAGACCATACAGGAACAGAAGTATGTCCCCCTAAAACCACTCTCACATCCCAGGAAAGCTAACTTTCTAAGACACAAATCAAATTGTGTTACTTCCTTTTCCCCTTTAGCCACATCTCCTATATTGGAAGTGAGAGTTTAAGCTCCTCAGCCTGACATTTAAAATCTTCCACATCCTAACCCCACCTACAGCCAGCTTCTTAATATAGGCTAACTTGAGGTACACAACATTACTATGTGCTCCTGTCCCACCATTTCACATGTCTATGCCTTGCTGCTATTTTCTCTGCCTGGAATACCTTTGTCTGTTCCTATATGAGTTATTCTCTGTTTATCCTTCCAGATCTATTTTCTACTCTTCTCAATCAGCTTGTGTCCTTGGAGGCTGGGGGGAATGACCTCTAAAGACAACATGAGGGCGCCTGGGTGGCTCAGTGGGTTAAAGCCGCTGCCTTCGGCTCAGGTCATGATCCCAGGGTCCTGGGATCGAGGCCCACATCGGGCTCTCTGCTCAGCGGGGAGCCTGCTTCCTCCTCTCTCCTCTCTCTCTGCCTGCCTCTCTGCCTACTTGTGATCTCTCTCTCTGTGTCAAATGAATAAATAAAATCTTAAAAAAAATAAAATAAAGACAACATGAGGTGAGATCCCTTGCCCTCTCTCTTCCTATTGGATTAGACCAATGGGAAAGCACTGACAGGAGATTGGAGGGCAGGAGAAAAGAGAGGTTGGGATGTTTATTCTGTACCTTCCCCTCATACCAGCCACACAAGGGAGTTGTTAGCTTATGGTTTTTGCAGGATTTTAGTAAAAGCTTCCTCCCCCATCCCTTCAGGCTTTGGGGTGGGTATAGCTTTTACTTTTACCAGTCCCTAGGTGCTCCTCCATCCCTGAGGATTCTCTTAAATCTCTACTCATTTTTTTAAATAGTCTCTTTAAAAAATTCTCTTCAATTACTTTTTTGAATAAACCACCTATGTCCAGCTGAGACTGGCATGGATAATCTTTCTTCACCCTTCAAGATCAGTTCAGGAGCTATCTCCCCAGGAATCCCCAGAGCTAGGTTACAGAGCTAGTTGTTTCCACATCTTTACTTGTACTACTATCATATATTTAATACATTGCATTTTTAATTGTTATGATAAAATATAAATTCAGTGGAAGAAGGGAACTTGCCTATGTCGTTTATGCTATTTGTCCAACAATTAAGATGGTGTGTGGCATATTGTAAGTGTTCAATAAATGTCTAATGAATGCTTATTTAAAGTAAAAAGTAAGTTTGTATTCTTGGCATTTGGCTCAGAGAAGTTATCTTATAAATATCTACTTGAATTAAAGTTTTATTAAAAGAAAAGAAGATAATATTTCATGAGTAGGTATGGGAGAGGAAGAAGAAAACTTTTATTGATAAGACAATATAAAACACTAAGTCTCATACTAATACCTATCTCTTTCCATCACAGGGGAGCTGGGGCTAGAATAGAGGAGGCATTTAGAGAGTAACACAGGATCATAAGACTAGAAACATCAAGACAGTAATAATCTGACTCTGTGCTCATAGATTACGTTCTATGTTCTAGGTTCTGCATTAGTGGCATTCAAATAGTTATTATGCCCATTAATTCTCCTAGTACCATGGTAAGGATGGTATAATTATCTTTATATTACCAATGAGAAAATGAGATTCAGAAATGTTAAATAACCTACCCATGTATCCACAGCTAGTAAGTGGCAAAGCAAAGAATCAGACCTACCTATGACCATCTGGCTTTAAGTATAGTGTTTTTTTGGTCTCAACATACAGAATAATCTTCAGAAGTCACTCCTTGCCATCATCAAATTGTTAAGAATTGTAAAGGGTCTGAGATTTTTACCCTATTTGCAAGCTAACAAAATAACTTGCCATAGTTTCATAGATACTGGCAGAAGATACAAGACTACTGGATCACGGGCGCCTCGGTGGCTCAGTGGGTTAAAGCCTCTGCCTTCGGCTCAGGTCATGATCTCAGGGTCCTGGGATCAAGGCCTGCATCAGGGTTCCTGATTGGCGGGGAGACTGCTTCCTCCTCTCTCTCTCTCTCTCTGCCTGCCTCTCTGCCTACTTGTGATCTCTCTCTATCTGTCAAATTAATAAATAAAATATTATAAAAAAAAGACTACTGGATCACAAAGAACTTACAGCAATATCAGTAGCTAGAGTGTCAGCATTCGCCCTGGTTCTCTGAGCCCCACTTCCAGTGGGGCAGTGCAAAGAGGGACAGGTGATACTTGTACACAGAATAGGTCTTGTTACAGGAGAGGAACACTGAGCTAAGAGAATTTGAATCTTCTTTACTGTATAGTAATCAAAACTGTTCGCTGCTCCAGATGGAGAGAGTGTCTCTATCTTTCAGGATAATTACTATACAAAGATCTCAGAAAAGACAGTTTGGAACAAAGGCAATCAGGTTTCTTTTGTATGTGAGGCATACAAAAATATAAGATATACATACATCATCACCTAACACAAACTTCCTCTCTGACCTCTGCATAAATACTTCTAGTGATAAGGATCTTATCATCTTAAGGCCATCAATTCAATTGGATGGCAATTTAAACTCTCTGTAAAGTTATACTAAGAGAAATTTCCTTATAAATTTGCTTACAGACCTTATAAATGAATGTAATCAATGATACTATTATTTAATCTTCATTTTATGGGAAAAGTAATTGCAGATCAGTGACTCAATAATTCTCCTAAGAGAAAGTGATAGAGCCAGAACTATGGCTCTAAAGTGTGTTTTCCCACTACAACTAGGGAATGTAGAAAAAGGAGAAGCCAAAAATCATGGATCTTTAGGAATGTACACTGAGAAGGATGACAAGGAAATCTAGTGAAGCTATGAGAAATAAAAGAAGTGTGTCATTTGAGCATGATTGTGGATTGTACCCTGCATGTAATCTCCTCAAAAGCAGTAAATGTACTTCATCATTATACTCCTAGTGCTTGTTACTGGGTCTAGCATATAGTACCAATAAAAGTTTGCTGAATGAGTAAAGTTGTTATCCAAGTCATTAAACATTTCTCTATTAAAATGTTTCTAAAGATATCTTAATAACTAATACTGATCTATCTTTTTTAATGAAAACACTTAAATGAAATATATGAGTATCATTAAAGGTAGATGGAGGTGTAAATATGAATAAATCAGTTTCAACTATTCATTTATTTGACAAACATTTATTAAGCTCCTATTCAGTAGTAGGCAACCTCACTCCACTATGTCCAGCTAATAAAATAGAATTTCTTAATTATAAAAGTAACTTAAGTGAGCTGCAAATTCCTTAATTTCTGAATAAAAATAATCTAATTTTTAAAAGTTATAGGAAATTTAGGCAATGAGTCTTTTTTGATCTACACATCCATATAATCTTCTGATTTATTTTAGATGAAATTCCTGAATTCTACCTTCTTTGACTCCTACTCTCTCAAAGAATTCTCGCTGGGTTTATTTCAGGAGACCAGAAGTCAGTTCCACAAATCACTGACTCTAGAAGACATGGTGAGCTTAAAATTGCCTTCTTAGGAGCAGTTCTCTATGGACCTACATAAATATTCTACCCAGTGAGTGAAGAAAAGAAACAGAAATATACAATCCCTTAGCCAAAACTCTTGGAAAATGAAAAGTTTTGGAATTCAAGTTAAAAAAAAAAACCTTAAAATTTCTTTATATATATATATATATATATATATTAATGCATGCAGTGGGTTTCAAGACAATAGTCAATAAGCAAACAATATTTCTATAGCAAAATGTATGAATATTCACAGTAACTGGGATAAATAAAGACTACCACCCCTCTCATATCATATATCCTGATAGGTCAGCTTTTGCTATCAAATAAATTTAACATTACTTAAAAATACATCATTTTTGAATTTAAGAACTAAAAATGAAGAGTTGTGGCCCTATACCAACTTAGTGGTCAGAGGCTTCACCCAGTCATAATATAAACAACAGCTTCTGCTGCCAGACCAGACCCCAAAGACATCTATATTTCTGTTTGCATCTTAGTTTGGTCTCTCTAAGCCCTTCTGCAGCACTGCCAAAGAAATCTGCCTAAAATGAATATCTGACCAGATATTGGTCAGAGATTGGTCAGGTTGGTGATGGGAGTGTGGAGGGGAGTGACACTTGGCACAGAAGATTTGTGAATGAGAATTTGCTAAAAGTCTCATAGTTAGTTAGTTCTCTTTGAACCTAAGATTTCTGGCATTTTCCCTGGAATCACCAACTAAACTATGTTGACTTAGTTTCCCATTGCTCTATAGATAAAACTCAAACTCCTCATAGAAGGAAGATTAGATCTGATAGCTGAAAAAACTATAACTGATAAGTTCTGAATGTTTGTGTCCCCCCAAATTCATATGTCAAAACCCTAACTCCCAAAGGTAATGCAGTATTACCAGGTCAAGTCCTCCGAGGGTTGATCAGGTCATGAGCATGGATCCCTCACTAATGGAATCAGTGCTTTTATAAAAGAGATTCCCACAGAGTTCCCTAACCCCCTTCCACCATGTGAGAGGATACACTAAGAAGTTTATGACCTGGAAGAGGTCCCTTATTAGAACCTGACCATGCTGGCACTCTGATCCTAAACTTCAGCCTCCAGACCTATGAGCAATAAATGTTGTTTATAAGCTACCCAGTCTATGCTATTTTGTTATAAGTCATCCAAGAGGACTAAAACATTAATAAGAATTAGATATGCCTACATAATTTGCAGGGGGCAATGCAAAATGAAAATGTGGGACCCCTGTTTAAAACTTATTAAGAATTTCAAGAAAACATTAAGACAAATACAGTGTTCTACTGAATGTGAGGCTGCACAATTCACACACCTAGAAGGTATTCCATCCATTACTAAGACCTTAAGAAGACATGCTGCAGGATATTGCATTGAAGAGAACACAGAATTTGATGTTTAGCAAGCTAGTTTGCAACTACCAGCCTGACCATTTGTTTTCTGTGTGACTTTTGGAACATCACTTTATCTGTCTCATCCTAAATATCTACAACTAAAAATTATACATAATATCTGCCTCTAATGAAATACTATATGTAAAAGAGTACAGCTCAAATATTACCTAATTGAGTCTCCTAATAAGTTAAATATTTCAGAGTAATGAGAGCTCTTTGTGTTTTGTTGTCTATATTTTCCCTTCTCCAATGAATAAATGATAATCAGACTTTTGTGTTCTCTTGCCTCAATGGCCCTGCAGGCCTAAAAACAGAAGGTACTTGAAAACAATTTCTGTGGTTAGTTATTATAAAGACATAACGCTGTTGAAGAAATATGCTAGCTATCACACCTAAAGAGAGAGGTCACTACTTGAGGTAAAACAATGGAGAGATAACCCTGGGGAAAGAGAGTAGTAAGGTTCCCCTGCTTTGTTAGTTCACATCACTTGACAAGAAAGAATCAAGATGGCATTAGATCTACTAGAGAGTTTTGGAGAGAACTGCTTATTAATAATAACAGGAAGCAAGGCATGGAGAGCTTTCAAGCAGCAATGCAGGTCTGGCACATGTCAAAGGAGAAAAGAAAGGAAGAATTGGGTAGAAAAAGCCTCAGGCTGCAATGTAGTTCTGAGAAAATCTTAGCCAGGCCAGTGGGGAGTCTGAGAAAAGTTGCTCCTAAAAGTCTCCCACACTGAGCAGCAATGGTACAGCCTAGCACCCCTACCATACCTTGTCCAATGACTGAGAGTACCGTCAGACACTTCTGGCCTGGCCTGTCTTCTGGAGGCTGTCTGTCAACTATGCAGTTCAGAGTAGGTTTTCTTAAAGGAAGAGATGAGTAACACAACATCATGACCACCACCCTCATCACACACATATATCAAATTGGAAGAGGACTGAGGCCTCTAGATAAAAGAAATGTGTGGAGCACCTGAGTGGCTCAGTTGTTAAGCATCTGCCTTTGACTCAGACCATGATTCCAGGGTTCTAGGATGGAGCACCACATTAGGTTCCCTGCTCTGTGGGAAGCCTGCTTCTCCCTCTCCCACTCCCCTTGCTTGTGTACCCTTTCTTGCTGTGTCTCTCTCTGTCAGATAAAGAAAATCTCTAAAAACAAATAAATAAAGAGATGATAGATAGATAGATAGATAGATAGATAGATAGATAGATAGATTAAGAAATGTTGTTGGTCTAGGGAAACTAAACCAGTACAAAGATTCTTAAGTACTATTCTAGTGTGGAAGTTACAAAATCTGAACTCACAGGCCTTTGCAAGCTTGTACTTCTCCACCATCAGATTTCTCACCTTTCTTTTTAAAGATTTTATTTATTTATTTGAGAAAGAGAGATAGTGAGAGAGAGAGACAGAGCACAAGCACGGGGAGGGGCAGAGGTAGAGGGAGAAGCAGGCTCCCCCTGACCAGGAAGCCCTACACAGAGCTCAATCCCAGGACCCTGGGATCATGATCTGAGCCAAAGGCAAATACTTAACTGACTGAGCTACCCAGTTGCCCTGAATTTCTCATCCTTAAAAGCCCAATTTAAATATATCACTGCCTCTATGATGTCTTCTCTGATCTTTCATGATTTCCTAATTTGCAATTCACTTTTCCAACCTCTAGGATCCTATCATACTTTGCTTACAGAACAGTTGTATTTGCATATTTGTCTTATCAATTGAACTGATTTCTCAATAATAAAATATACGTCTTATTTAACGCAGCATGGAATTGGCCAGCACAAAGTAGGAATCCATACTTGACCTTGTTTATATAGTTTGGTACAACATAGCAGCATCTTCAATATCAGCATATATCCATAAAAAGAAACAACAAATTAAAGTTCCCTTAGCCACTGAAACCCTCAATACTTTCTCATAAGAGTATGCAGACTCATCCACAAGAACCCTTCAAGTGTGAATGTAAAGAGTATCTCCATTAAACACTGAGAAGTGTTTAACATTTGTTTTTACATTTGTTTATCTCTTGACTTAGAATTTTAATTGATGCAACAGAGTAGTAGAGTAGTAAAAGGAAAAAGAACCAGGACAGAAAAAAATATAGACATTTTGATTTGCTTTTATTTTGTCAAGTTTTGTGTCTCTGCAGCTCAGTATCTATCAAATGTACTTTAGAAGTTATGCAATGCATCCTAGAATACATGGATGGTTTGATGCGTGCAAACTTCTTGATGTAATATACTGTATAGTCAGATGAAGGATGAAAATCACAGGATTGTCTCAGTTGATGGGGGGGGAAAGCATTTGACAAAATCCAATACCCTTTGATGACAAAAGCAACCAAAAAAACTAGGTATAGGAAGAAATTACCCCAACATAATAAATGACACATAAGAAAATTCCACAGCTGGTGCCTGGGTGGCTCAGTGGGTTAAAGCCTCTGCCTTCGGCTCAGGTCATGATCTCAGGGTCATGGGATAGAGGCCCGCATCGGGCTCCCTGCTCGGTGGGGAGCCTGCTTCCTCCTCTCTCTCTACCTCTCTGCCTAATTGTGATCTCTCTCTGTGTATCAAATAAATAAATAAAATCTTTAAAAAAAAAAAGAAAATTCCACAGCTAACATCATATTCAATGGTGAAAAACTGAAATCTGTCTAAGATCAAGAACAAGGCAAATCCCACTCTCTTTACTTTTATTCAACATAGTATCCAAAGTTCTAGCAAAGGCAATTAGGCAAGAAGAAATACGTAGCATCCAAATTGGAAAGCAAGAAACAAAAGTACTCTGTTCACAGATTATATGGGTTTATACATAGAAAACCCTAAAAAGTACAGACACACACACACAGAGCTAATAAAAAGTCAGTAAAGTTGCATAAAATGATATCAATATACAAAAATCAGTTGGATTCCTATAAACTAACAACAAACTATTTGAAAAGGAAATTAAGAAAACAATCCTACTTACAACTGCATTAAAATATTTTAAAACAAACTTAACCAAAAAGATGAAAAACTTGTACACTGAAAACTACATATCACTGACAAAATAAATGAAAGGAGACGCAAATAAATGGAAAGAAATCCTATGTACATGGACTGAAAGACTTAATATGGCTAAAATGTCCATGCTGCTCAAAGTATTCTATGGATACAATGGACCCTCTCTGAAAATCTCAATGAAAATTTTGTAGAAGTAGAAAAAAATCCTAAAATTCACATGTAAATTCAAAAGACTCTGAAAAGACAAAACAATCTTGAAAAAGAAAAACAAAGTTGGCGATCTCATGCTTCCTGATTTTAAAATATATTACAGAGATACAATAGTCAAAACAGAATGGACATTATGGTACTGGAATAAATAGAGACACAAAGAAAAAAGGAAGAATAGAAAGCCCAAATGTAAACTCCCATGTATATGGTCAAATGATCTCTGACAAGGGTGCCACTCCTACACAAGAAAGGAACAAATAGTATTTGGAAAACTGGATATTTATATGCAGAAGAATGAAGTTGTACTTTACCTTACACTATGTAAAAACATTAGCTCAAAATGGAATAAAGTTCAGAGGAAGTGGCAAGATGGTGGAGGAGTAGGAGACCAATTATCATCAGGTCCCAGAAATTCACCCAGAGAGCTATCAAACTATTATGAACACCTACAAATTCTACAGGATATCGAAGAGAAGAAGAGGAGCAATTCTAGGAACAGAAAATTGACCACTTTCCGGAAGGTAGGTCATGCAGAGAAGTGAATCTGAAGCGATGGGAAGATAGACCTGGGTGGAAGGGCAGACTCCTGGCAAGGGAGTGAGCAGCAGAGCACAGACTCGGAACTGTTAGAAGTCTGCTCCACTGAGAGTCGTCACCCCAGAGGCCAAACGGGGGGTGAAGCTCTCGCGGGGACAGTGTGGTCTCAGGACCCACGGGGACACAAAAAGACCAGGGGTGTCTGAGCATGACAGAGCTCTCAGGGATCAGAAAGAAGCCGACAGGAGAGACGGAGCCGAGCTGAGAAGGGGTCTCTCAGCTCAGTGTTACCTTGGGCCATGATCCAAAGCACAGTCGGGCCACTGCTCTGTGAGCGGAGACCCCATGGGTGGCCAACCAGGAGAGACCCCTCCTTCCTCCTCCAGGAGGAGAGGCGCAGGAGCAGCTGCAGGAATCTGCTGGGTTTGGAGATTCTAAACGGGGCCATGCGCCAGAGATAGAGACATTCGGTCACAGGCTGGGTGAGCTCGGCGAGTGGCCAGAGACCAGGAGACGGGAGGGATGGACTGCATTTCTCTGAGGTGCACTGAGGAGTGAGGCCCCGAGCTCTCTGCTCCTCCGGATCAGAGATTAGGAGCCGCCATTTTCAGTCCTGTCCTCCAAAGCTGTATGGAAATCATTCAGGGAACAAAAGCTCCTGAGAGCGAACCCGAGCTGATTACTTAGCCTGGCCCCTGGTGAGTGATTACTAACATCACTTCTACATCAGGCAAAGACACTTGAGAATCACAGCAACAGGCCCCTCCCCAAGAAGACCAGAAAAAAACATCCAGCCAAATCCAAGTTCAAGATTGCTGAGAATTGTGGAACTCTGGAGCTAGGGGAAAGCAACAAAGAGAATTAATGGCTTTTTCCCATGATTCTTTAGTCATTCAAAGTTAAATTCTTTGAATATTTTTCTTTTCTTTTCTTATGCTTTTAAATTTTTTCCTTTTTCCTATTTTAAAGTTTTTAACTATTATATCTTATCAAGACTTTTTAATCTTTTTAAATTTTCATTGTTATATTTCATCGTATTTAACCTTATTTTTGGTACATATACAGGGTCTTTTCAATTCACCAATCTAATAAATAGAGATAGAGATAGGGATAGATACAGAGATAGATATAGAAATAAATAATATAGATATAGGATTTTGTTTTATTTATTTGTTTTGTTTTGTTTTTGTTTGTTCGATTTGGGTTTTTTTTTTTTTGCTTTGTTTTGTTTTTTGTTGTTGTTGTTGTTGTTTTCCCTCTTTCTTTTCTTCTCAGTTCTAGGTCTCTCCTGAGAAGGTTAGTGTGTATTTCTCTGGGGTCGTTGCTACCCTTTAGTATTTGGTTCTCTCATCCATCTATTCTTATCAGCATAAAATGACAAGGTGGAAAAAATCAACACACAAAAAAGAAAAAGAAGCAGTAATGATGGCTAGGGACCTAATCAAAGCGGACATTGGTAATATGACAAAACTAGAGTTCAGAATGACGATTCTTAAGCCAAAGGAATGTTGAAAAAATAAAGCAAAGTTGGCGGCATCACAATTCCAGACTTCAATCTCTATTACAAAGCTGTCATCATCAAGACAGTATGGTACTGGCACAAAAACAGACATAGATCAGTGGAACAGAATAGAGAACCCAAGAATGGAGCCTCAACTCTATGGTCAACTAATTTTTGACAAAGCAGGAAAGAATGTCCAGTGGAAAAAAGAGTCTCTTCAACAAATGGTGTTGGGAAAACTGGACAGCCACATGCAAAACAATGAAACTGGATCATTTCCTTACACCACACACAAAAATAGACTCAAAATGGATGAAAGACCTCAATGTGAGAATGGAATCCATCAAAATCTTTGAGGAGAACACAGGCAGCAACCTCTTCGACCTCAACCGC
>LNAC01000691.1:488163-505410 GCA_002007465.1 Ailurus styani | reverse complement strand
AAAATAGAGCTACCCTATGACCCAGCAATCACACTACTGGGTATTTACCCTAAAGATACAAAGGTAGTGATCCTCAGGGGCACATGCACCCGAATGTTTATAGCAGCAATGTCCACACTAGCTAAACTATGGAAAGAACCTAGATGTCCATCAACAGATGAATGGATAAANGAGTAGATAAAGAAGATGTGGTATATATATATATATATATATATATACACACATACATACAATGGAATACTATGCAGCTATCAAAAGAATCAAAATCATGCCAGTATTATGCTGAGCGAAATAAGTCAATCAGAGAAAGACAATTATCATATGATCTCTCTGCTATGAGGAACTTGAGGGGCAGGGTGGGGGGTCGTGGGGGGTAGGGAGGGAAAAATAATGAAACAAGATGGATTCGGGAAGGTGACAAACCATAACAGACTCCTAATCTCACAAAACAAACTGAGGGTTACTGGGGGGTGAGAGGGTAGGGATAGGGTGGATGGGTTATGGACATTGGGGAGGGTTTGTGCTATGGTGAATGCTGTGAAAGGTGTAAGCCTGATGATTCACAGACCTGTATCCTTGGGGCAAATTATTAAAAAAATAAAAATAAAATAAATTAAAAAATAATGGAATAAAGTTCTGAATGTAAGACCTAAAATTATAAAACTCCAAGAAGAAAACAAGGGAATAGCATATGACATTAAAATCAGCTATGATTTCTTAGAGATGACACCAAAAGCATAGGCAACAAAAGCAAAAATAAACAAATGAGACATCAAACTTAAAGACTTTTGCATAGGAAAGCAAACAATCGAAGAGCAAAAAGTAACATGAGCAATGAAACTATTTTCAAACCATATATTTCATAAAGTATCTACAACATATACTCAACTACAAAAAAAATAATCCAATTAAAAATGGGCAAAGAATTTGATGAAACATTTCTCCAAAGAAGATATACCAAGAAGCAAAAAATGCTCAATTTCAATAATCATCAGGATGTGCAAATCAAAATCACAATGAGATATTACCTCACACCCATTGGGATAGCCACATTAAAAAAAATGTTGGTGAGGATGTGGAGAAACTGGAATCCTTGGCATTCCTGGGGAAATAAAATGGTTTAGCCTCTATGGAAAATCATATGATGGTTCCTTAAAAAATGAAAAACAGTTACCATATAATCCATCAATTTCAATTCTGGATATATATCCAGCAGAATTAAAAATAGGATCTTGATATTTGCATACCCATGTTCACTACAGTATTCACAACAGCCAAGAGCTTGAATCAACTTAAGTATCCATTAACAGATGAATGGATAAAGAAAATGTAGCATACACGTGCAATGGAATATTATTCAGCCCTTAAAAAGAAGCAAATCTTGGGGCGCCTGGGTGGCTCAGTGGGTTAAAGCCTCTGCTTTCGGCTCAGGTCATGATCTCAGCGTCCTGGGATCGAGGCCCGCATCGGGCTCT
The DNA here is from genome assembly GCA_002007465.1 of Ailurus styani. Taxonomy (NCBI): domain Eukaryota; kingdom Metazoa; phylum Chordata; class Mammalia; order Carnivora; family Ailuridae; genus Ailurus; species Ailurus styani. The sequence goes on along the minus strand of LNAC01000691.1, from coordinate 503,935 downwards.
CTGCTCGGCAGGGAGCCTGCTTCCTCCTCTCCCTGTCTCTCTGCCTGCCTCTCTGCCTACTTGTGATCTCTCTCCCTCTGTGAAATAAATAAATAAAACCTTTAAAAAAAAAAAAAAAAAGAAGCAAATCTTGTCATATACTACAAATGGATTAACATTGAAGACATTATGCTCAATGAAAAAAGCCAGTTACAGAGTCAACTACTGCATGATTCCAATTATGTGAGGTACCTAAAGTAGTTCTTTGTAAAACTAAGATCAAGAACAAGGCGAATCCCACTGTCTTTACTTCTATCAACACAGTACCCAAAGTACTTACATTGTACACCTGAAACTAATATAACACTGTATATTAACTATATTGAAATTAATTTAAAAACTTAACATAAATAGATAAAGCAGTTAAACTCAAGAAGCAGAATGATAGTTGTCAAAATGTTTGGGGGGAGGGAAATTGTTCAATGGGTTTAGAGTTACAGTTTTACATTATGAAAAGCTCTAGAAATCTGTTCCACAAAATATGCATATAGTTAATACAATTGTACTACATACTTAAAAATGTAGTTAATATGGTAAATTTTGTTTAATGTGATTTTTACAATAAAAAGAAAAAAGGCATTCAGTAATACAAACTTATTGAATGAATGACTAAAATTATTTTCATACCAAAGAAATTCCAAACTCTCTAAGATATATCAAGGAGGGTTCCTATTATTTATTCTAAATATGTGCCTACATAAAATATTACTAAATGAAATAAAAGGAATGCATTAAAACTGTATTTAATGAGAATGTTCATGGTAAGCTCCTTTATTGTTTTTTTATGTAGATTTATTTTAATTATTGGTTATAATATTAAAGAAGGTTATATATTAAAAAGATACATCAACATTTGAAGGAGTCTTTAATGAAACTTCTTTATATCTTTTACACAATTTTTTAAGTGAAATTATTTTTAGCCTTAATATGAAAGAAACTAAGACAAGAGAAGACATAAATATTGCAAAAAAATCTTGGGTTTTGAAATTGCTTTCCTTTTGTCATCACTCACAGCAGGGCACCTACAATTCTTGATATTCTGTGGTCTAAACTTTGTTGATACTATGCTAACCGAAAGGGGATATAAATCTCTTGTTTAGGCAAAACTGGAAGCCAAATTTTGCATTTGGTTTACAGAATACAATCTTTGCCACATATACACCAAATATCTAAAACATCCCCCCATTTCCTACAGTACAAAATCTGCCAAATATCCAATAGCTCTCAATGTAGTAAATTGTTTCCCATTTTATTCACATAGGCACTTTAAATTTTTACAATCCCTTTTGCTATTAATACAGAAATATATATTGCTGAAAGAGGAGCAAGATGGCGGAGGAGTAAAGAGACTGATTATCATCAGGTCTCAGAAATTCACCCAGATAGTTATTAAACCATTCTGAACACCTACAAATTCAACAGGAGGTCAAAGAGAAGAAGAGCAGCAATTCTGGAAACAGAAAATTGACCAATTCCTGAGAGTAGAGCATGCAGAGAAGTGAATCTGAAACGACAGGAAGACAGACCCGGGGGGAGGGGCCAGCTACTAGCAAGTGAGAGAGCAATGGAACACAAAGTCGGAACTTTTAGAAGTCTGCTCCACTGAGGGATGTCACCCCAGAGGCGAAGTGGGGGGTGAAGCCCTCACAGGGACAGTGTGGTCTCAGGACCCACATGGACACAAGAGACCAGAAGTGTCTGAGCATCACAGAGCTCCCAGGTATTGGAGAGGGAAAGCAGACTGCAGAAATGGAGCAAAACCAAGGAGGGGTCTCTCAGCTCAGCATTACCTTAAACCGTGATCCAAAGCACATTCGAGCCACTGCTCTTTGAGCAGGGTCCCCACGAGTGGCAGATCTGGAGAGATCCCGTCCTTCCTCCTCTGGGAGGAGTGGCATAGGAATGTGCTACAGGAATCTGCTGGGTTTGGAGAGCCATGTGACAGAGATAGAAATGCTCAGTCACAGGCTGGGTGAGCTCAGAGTGTGTCTGGAGACCAGAGAGATGGGAGAGACTGACTGCTTTTCTCTGGGGACGTACTGAGGAGTGGGGTCCTGAGCTCTCCACTCATTCCTGTCCTCCATAGCTGTACAGAAAGCAAGCAGGGAACAAAAGCTCCCAAGAGTGAACCTGAGCCAATTAATTAGCCTGTCCCCTGGTAAGGGCGGTGCAATTCTGTCTCAGGCAAAGACAGCTGAGAATCACAACAGGCCCCTTCCCTAGAAGATCAGCAAGAACATCCAGCCAAGGCCAAGTTCACCAATCACTGAGAATTGTGAAACTCCAGAGCTAGGGGAAAGCAACACAGAGAATTCATGGCTTGTTACCCATGATCCTTTAGTCTTTCAAAGTTAAATTCTTTGAATTTTACTTTTTTCTTATGCTTTTATTTTAAATTTTTTCCTTGTTCCTATATTAATGTTTTTAACTATTTTATCTTATCAATTACTTTTTAAAAAACCTTTTTTAACTTTTATTGTTATACTCATTTTTTATCCCTTCATTGTATCTAACCTTATTTTTTGTACACATACAGAATCTGTTCAATTCAGCAGACTAATAATATAGATATAGAGATAGAGATGGATAATGTTTATTTTTATTTTATTTTTTTCCCTCTTTCTTCTCCCCCCAGTTTCTGATTTGCTTAGTGTATATTTTTCTGGGGTCATTGTTATCTTTTAGTATTTTGTTCTCTCTTTCATCTATTCTTATCTGGAAAAAATGACAAGGGGAAAAATATCACCACAAAAAAAAAAAGAACAAGAGGCAATAACAATGGCTGGGGACTTAATCAATGCACACATTGGTAATATGATAGAACTAGAGTTGAGAATGACAATTATCATGGTGATAGCTGGTCTTCAAAAAGCATGGATGATACTACAGAATCCTTCTCTAGAGAAATAGAAACCCTTTCTGGAGAAATAAAAGAACTAAAATCTAACCAACTTGAAATCAAAAAAGCTATTAATGAGCTGCAATCAAAAAAATCATACTAAAGAATGAATGGGTCAACCAGGAAATTAAAGAAAGATTAAAAAAATTTATGGAAACAAATGAAAATGAAAACACAACTGTTCAAAATCTTTGGGACACAGCAAAAGCAGTCCTGAGATGAAAGTATATAGCAATACAAGCCTTTCTCAAAAAACAAGAAAGGTCTCAAGTACACAACCTAACTCTACACCTACAAAAGCTAGAGAAAGAATAGCAAAGAAAGCCTACACCCAGCAGAAGAAGATAAATAATAAAGATCAGAGCAGAAATCAATGAAATAGAAACCAAAAGAACAGTGGAACAAATCAACGAAACTAGGAGCTTGTTCTTTGAAAGAATTAATAAGATTGACAAACCCCTGGCCAGACTTATCCTAAAAAAAGAGAAAGGACTAAAATTAATAAAATCATGAATGAAAGAGGAGAGATCACAACCAACACCAAAGAAATACAAACAATTCTAAGAATGTATTATGAGCAACTCTACACCAGCAAATTTGACAATCTGGAAGAATGGATGCATTCCTAGAGACATAAACTACCAAAACTAAACCAGGAAGAAACTGAAGACTTGAACAGACCCATACGCAGTAAGGAGATTTAAGCGTTCATCAAAAATCTCCCAAAAAACAAGAGCCAGGGCCAGACAGCTTCCCAGGGGATTTCTAGCAAACATGTAAAGAAGAATTAATACCTATTCTCCTGAAACTGTTCCAAAAAATAGAAATGGAAGGAAAACTTCCAAACTCATTTTATGAGGCCAGCATTACCTTGATCCCCAAACCAGGCAAAGACACTAACAAAAAGGAGAATTACAGACGAATATCCTTGATGACCACAGATGCAAAAATCCTCAACAAAATACTAGCCAATAGGATCCAACAGCACATTAAAAGGATTATTCACCATGACCAAGTGGGATTTATTCCCGGGCTGCAAGGTTGGTTCAACATCTGCAAATCCATGTGATATAAGACATTAATAAAAGAAAGAACAAAAACCATATGATCCTCTGAATAGATGCTGAAAAAGCATTTGACAAAGTACAGCACACTTTCTTGATCAAAACTCTTCACAGTGTAGGCACAGAGGGTACATAAATCAATATCTTCAAAGCTATCTATGAATAACCCACAGCAAATATCATTCTCAATGGAGAAAAACTGAGAGCTTTTCCCCTAAGGTCAGGAACATGGTGGGGCTGTCCACTATCACCACTGCTATTCAACATAGTACTAGAATCCCTAGCCTCAGTAATCTGAAAACAAGAAGAAATAAAAGGCATCCAAATTGGCAAGGAAGAAGTCAAACTCTCACTCTTTGCAGATGATATGATACTTTATGTGGAAACCCCAAAAGACTCTACTCCAAAACTGCTAGAACTCAGGAATTCAGTAAAGTGTCAGGATATAAAATCAATGCACAGAAATCAGTTCCATTTCTATATACCAACAGCAAAACAGAACAAAGAGAAATTAAGGAGTGGATCCCATTTACAATTGTGCCCAAAAGCATAAGATACTTAGGAATAAACCTAACCAAAGAGGCCAAGAATCTGTACTCAGAAAACTATGAAGTATTCATGAAAGAAATTGAGGAAGACACAAAGAAATGGAAAAACATTCCATGCTCATGGATTGGAAGAACAAATATTGTAAAAATGTCTATGCTTCCTAGAGCAATCTACACATTTAATGCAATCCCCATCAAAATACCATCAACTTTTTTCAAAGAAATGGAACAAATAATCCTAAAATTTATATGGAACCAGAAAAGACCCCTAATAGCCAGAGGAATGTTGAAAAAGAAAACCAAAGCTGGTGCCATCACCATTCCAGACTTTAAGCTCTATTACAAAGCTGTCATCATCAAGACAGTATGGTACAGGCCCCAAAACAGACACATAGATCAGTGGAACAGAATGGAGAGCCCAGAAATGGACCCTCAACTCTATGGTCAATGAATCTTTGACAAAGCAGTAAAGAATGTCCAATGGAGAAAAGACAGTCTCTTCAAGAAATGGTGTTGGGAAAATTGGACAGCCACATGCAGAAAAATGAAACTGGACCACTTCCTTACACCACTCACAAAAATAGACTCAACATGGATGAACAACCTCAATATGAGACAGGAATCCATCAAAATCCTTGAGGAGAACACAGGCAGCAACCTCTTCGACCTCAACCGCAGCAACTTCTTCTTAGGAATATCACCAAAGGCAAGGGAAGCAAGGGCAAAAATGAACTATTGGGACTTCATCAAGATCAGAAGGTTTGGCACAGCAAGGGAAACAGTCAACAAAACCAGAAGACAACTGACAGAATGGGAGATGATATCTGCAAATGACATATCAGATAAAGGGCTAGTATCCAAAATCTATAAAGAACTTATCAAACTCAGCACCCAAAGAAGATATAATCTAATCAACAAATGGGAAGAAGACATGAAAAGACATTTCTCCAAAGAAGACATCCAAATGGCCAACAGAGACATGAACAAGTGCTCAGCATCACTTGGAATCAGGGAAATACAAGTCAAATCCACTGTGAGATACCACCTCCTATTAGTCAGAATGGCTTAAATTAACCATCCGTGAAATGACAGGTGTTGGTGAGGATGCGGAGAAAGGGGAACCCTCCTACACTGTTGGTGGGAACGCAAGCTAGTGTAGCCACTCTGGAAAATAGTATGGAGGTTCTTCAAAAAGTTGAAAATAGGACTACCCTAAGACCCAAAAATCGCACTACTGGGTATTTACAGTAAAGATACAAAGGTAGTGATCCTCAGGGGCACGTGCACCCAAATGTTTATAGCAGCAATGTCCACAATAGCCAAACTATGGAAAGAACCTAGATGTCCATCAACAGATGAACGGATAAAGAAAAAGTGGTATATATATACAATGGAATACTATGCAGTCATCAAGAGAAATGAAATCTTGTCATTTGCAATGACGTGGATGGAACTAGAGGGTATTATGCTAAGTGAAATAAGTCAATCAGAGAAAGACAATTAAGGTAGGAGACAAAACATAAGAGACTCAGGGAAGAAACTGAGGGTTACTTGGGGGTGGTAGGGTAGGGATTGGGTGGCTGGATTATGGACATTGGGGAGGGTTTGTGCTATGGTGAGTGCTGTGAAAGGTGTAAGCCTGATGATTCAGAGACCTGTACCCCTGGGGCAAATAATAATAAAAAAATAAAAATAATTTTAAAAAATTAATAAAAAATAAAACTCTATATAAGAACATTCAGATACTTTGACCCAGATATCTAAAAACTATTTCCCATATTATTTTTAAATAAATAATAAAAAGAAGATTCAAAAATACTAAAACCCCTAAATATTAGAATATGCTCATTGGCTATTTAGATTAAAAAAATGAGTAGATGTACATATTTGTGTGTGGACTACAAAGAGAATGAGGTAAATTTTGGTATGATTATACAACTGAATAGTCTTTGAGTATTGAGGCTGTAATTGCAAAGACTACTCCTGGAATAACTACATCCATAAAAATGTATACACATAAGGAGAATACTAGAAAGAAACAGATAATAATGGGATTAATTGTGCTTCAGTGAGAGGCTTAGTGCTAATTTTATTTTCAAAATTGATTTTATTTTTATTATTTTTGGAAAAAATCAAATAAAATGAGACATATAAATCTTTGTTTACTTTTTAATTCAGAATATATTCTCTTTAGTTTCTGGCCAGTGACTTCAAATACTTAATTTTGCACCAGCTGGGGTTGACAGTCTAATCAAGACATTTATTTCAGACTTGGAACATAGGGTTGTTCAGCTCTATTGTGCCTGACTTTGGAACTATACAAGGAGCTTCACATTGGCTTTATAGTCTCTCTACCTAATTAATTCAGATCAAAGCTGTGAGACCTTAGGTAAAATTTTTAATCTCTTTTAATTTTAGTTTTCTCAGGTATAAAATGAGGGTAATAATACCTATCTCATGAGAATTAAATAAAATAACACTTATGTGATGACATCTAATATCATGGATACCACATAAAAAGGCCTTAGTAAATATTACATGGATGACTCAAATTATTTTTTTTTTAAATTTATGAATGAATGGATGAATAAATGAATAAACAAATGAATGACAAAGAGACAAAGAGGTCAGTTACTGAGTTCTAGTTCTGACATACATTAGCTGTGTGGCCTTAGGCATATAACCAACCTTTTCACAGCCTGAGTCTTCTTACTCATGTATTGTAGGAGTTAAATGAAAAGATATTTAAGGTTCTTTTTAACTCTAAATTCTACAAATTCTACATGGATAACAAGTGTGATATTAGCATTACATGCAAAGAAACTGATATATCTTTTATTACCTTGGTGTTTGTGTGTGTGTATAGCTGATAATAATATAACTCTTATGCTCTTTCTAAAAGAAACTCTCAATAATCATTTCTTTTATGCCACACTTTTAATAAAGTAGCCCAACCTACTTTATTAAATTTTTGACTATTTTACAGATGATGTTAGGAGATTTTCAAAAAACATAGAGTGGGGGAACAATCAGCCTGTCAGCTTATAGACTCCTTTCATCCTATCTTTTCACCATGTATGATTCCATTGAGATTTTAAGTATTGAACTAATAGATACCTAAACTGAAGGAGGTTGGTGTGTGCTGACAAAAATGTGGTGATGATGTCAAAACATTCAAAGATTCAGTAATCTTTACTATTCAATCCTTATCCATCTGTTAGTGTTGCTATTATCTGTATCTATATGTTTTCAAAGCACTGATCCTGCTGATATACTTGAACACCTTCCTGATATTAATGTATTTATAATTCTTGCTAAACTTTTATACTCTTTATTAACTTGATCATATACAACTTTTCAGATCTTTAATGCTTTCCATAAAGGCTCTAATAGGTAAGAATTACAATACTTAATGTCATACCTAGGAAGGCTAGGTGGCATCAAAGGAAGAACACAAAATTTGAAATCAGATATCTAAATTTCAATCCTGGCTCTCTGCTAGTGTAGCCTTGGTCAAATTACTAACTCAGTTCGTTTGTAACATGGAAATAACAAGTTGCCTATTACATGCTATTGTTGTAAAGATTAAACGAGAAAATGTATGAAAAATATATAGGACAGTGACATTGTCAGGTGCTCATTAAATTTCACCAGAGAATTGATAACGTTAATATACTTCAATGTCGCCATCTTATGCCAATTCCTAAAATAATCCTTCTAGTAATTCTAATAACAAATGAACATTTACATAACACAAGGATCAGCAAACATTTCCACAAAGGGATAGATAGGAAATATTTTAGGGCTAGAGGCCGCAAGTTTCTATTGCAACTATTAAACTCAAACAAAATAATATGAAAGCAGCCAAAGATGTAATACATAAATAATGGGCATGGCTATGTTACAATGAAACTTCATTTACACAAATAGCTGGAAAACACAAAGACTGGGGTCACCGCATGCTATCACTCTTTTTAAAGCACATAATTTATGTTACCTTAGTTCATCCTCTCAAAGCCTAAAGGAAGGAAGGCTGAATATTCTTATATCCATTTTTTAAAAGATATTATTTACATTTGACATAGAGAGAGAGAGAGCACAAGCATGGGGAGTGGCAGAGGGAGAGGAGAAGCAGGCTCCCCACCAAGCAGGGAACCTGACATGGGTCTCAAACCCAGAATCCTGGGATCACGAGCTGAGGCAAAGGCAGATGCCCAATCAACTGAGCCACCCAGCCACCCCTCTTATATCCATTTGACAAATGAGAACTAGGGTGTCCATAGACTTGCCCAAGATCTCAAAATAGTCAGTAGCAGATTCAGCACACAAAAGTGGATCTTTAATCCTTCATTAAACATGCTACTATATGCCCCAAAACAAGTCAAGTTAAATGAAAGACAAAGCATTTCCACAAATGGATCATTTATTAGTATATAATATTGAGGTAATAATAGTATTGTTCACTTGCTGTAAGTCCTATCACCAATTTTCAAGCTCTGTGGAGGAATCTGGTATAAGTAATAAGGAATGGTCCAAAAGATGCAGTGCCCTACTAGTGAGTGCCTCATCACTAGAAGCATTGAAACAAAAGTCAAATGCCCACTGTCATGAAAACTGAAAAATGGATCATGGATAGGTAGTGAGAAAGTTACATAGAATGATGGCTAACACTTCTCTTAGAGCTGAGACCTAGGTTTCTTGGACACAAAATACAAATACATCAGATATTTTGGAAAAATCACTTCAGATTAAATTGTGTTCCATTAAAATATATATATTTACAGGAAGAAAACCATGGCTCACGGCTTAAACAAGAAAAAAATGTTAAGAATGAAGAGGTGACTTGGAATAAGTTAAAACAAGGTAACTACAATTGCTTGGTTGAAGGTTTAACTTGGAGTCATCAAGAACCTTTTGAAGAGAAGGATCTATAGTGCTGTTAGCTCCTTTCTTCATCTAAGAATGGGGAGGGAAATGATCATCATGGGTTTGCTAGCCCAAAGGAAAGTTAGAGATTATGTGACATCTTTTTAATTTTTGTTTATGTGCAAGGGACCAGAAACTCAGAAAGGAGAAGTGATTTAATTAAGGGCAAAGAAGAGTTAACAGAGGAAATAAGTCCTAAAATCCACCTTTTCAGCCTCCAAAGCCCTTTACTCTTCTATTCACCTAGATTCCTATTACTTCATTTTAGTCCTACCACAATCTTGCAAACTAAAGTCTACATTCTCATTTTATAAATGAAGAGGCTAAAAAAGTAAAGTAAGTCAGCTGGTAAATAGTGGAGCTAGAATTCAAATTTTGGCTTCTTGAATTCTAATCAAATACTGTCTATCATCGTAAGCTCTTTCTCATGCCTGAAGCTGCTTTCCTGACACAACTCTTTACAAATATTGCTAAGAGCTCAGTAAAACATTTAAAACTTGGACTCACTTATAAATGTCACCACAAACATCCTGACTTGAGAGGAAACCTGAGTTCCTGTATATAGAACTGATAAACAGTGAGGGAAATTGAGAAATTCTGTGGTCCTGTGCCCTTGGAAGACCCTTTTAAGGTTTTATATGACCAGAAAATCAGATTAGCTACTACAATAGAAGTAAAGGCTTAAATTTCTGTGTAAAATGAATTATGTATTTTTAAAAATATTTCACTATTTTGACTTACACAAAAGAATAATCCAATCGAGGATTCTGATAATTGTAGGACTCCCAAATGCAGGCAGCAGGCTGAGCAAGGAGATGGTCATCCTGTGAATTAACCAACAAAATTCTATACCAGGCTATTCTCCTGGATTCTGCTTTTATGGGTCCAGTTAAATATACTTTGAGTCCTGCTCTCTGGTAAATCAAATTCATTTCTGAATGGTTTGTGAAATGAAACAAAATGATGATTCTATAGATGGAAGTGGTCAGAACCACAAAGTAATGACTGTCACCATGGACAGGTATGTTCATGCACCAAAAATAATTTGATTACCATTTAACCTTTTAAATCTCAGAAAGGCTTTGATGTCCCAGAGGATTTGTCCAATAGGCCATTAGATCTATAAAATCTTCTTTAATTTTCCTTAGCTTCATTCTTCCCTTAGAGAGGGATATGAAGGCTTCAAATGGCCCTGTGTTCTTGGGACTAGAGGATGATCAGTTATAGTAAGAATAGCATTTACTTTGGAACATATTCTAAAATGGTAGATTATGGGCGCCTGGGTGGCTCAGTGGGTTAAAGCCTCTGCTTTCGGCTCAGGTCATGATCTCAGCGTCCTGGGATCAAGGCCCGCATTGGGCTCTCTGCTCAGCAGGGAGCCTGCTTCCTCCTCACCCTGTCTCTCTGCCTGCCTCTCGGCCTACTTGTAATCTCCCTCTCTCTGTGTCAAATAAATAAATAAAAATCTTTAAAAAAATATATATATATAAAAATAAAATGGTAGATTATGATGCTGCAGGAAAACTTAGCTAATAATGAAGGAGACACACTCCAACATCTCTAAGGAAGAAACTATATGTATCAAAGATTATGTATGCCAGGCCCTCCGTTAGGTGTCTTACAAACTTTCATTAATTCTTACAACTCTGAAATAGATATAACCTCCCCTTTTTTATAGATAAGAAAAATGAAGCTTCAAAAAGTCTAATAAACCTTCCCAAAAATGCATAACCAAGGAAGTAGCAGACCAAGGATTACAACTCCAAAGCCTATGTCCTTTCTACCATAGCTTCTAAGCTGCCTATCCCAGCCCTAAAATTCTATTATCCTATAATGCTGCCTTTATATTCTGACTTTTGCTCTACTTGCAACTACTTTGATAGCTTATTGCCTATGACAGTAACTCTGACCATTCATTTATGCCATGCCATATGCTAAAACTTTTACTTGATCCTTGGGATATAATAGTCTCTGTCCATAAGAAATTCATAAAGAATGAAAAAGAAAGAGGCATGAAGGTACAGTAAAGCACTGAAAAATCTCCAAGTATAGATTGTGGTGTTAGAAAAGTCTCCAAGATTAGATATGTTAAATTGAGTCTTAAAAATTGAATGGGAGGTTGCACCTGGGTGGCTCAGTGGGATAAAGTCTCTGCCTTCGGCTCAGGTCATGATCTCAGGGCCCTGGGATCAAGCCCCGCATCAGGCTCCCTGCTCAGCAGGTGGCCTGCTTCCTCCTCTCCCTCTGCCTGCCTCCCTACCTACTTGTAATCTCTCTCTGTCAAATAAATAAATAAAATCTTAAAAAAAATGAAAGGGAATTTGCCCAAAAAAGTGGTAGGGGAGGATGGAGTTCTGAAGAAAAAAGTGCTGAAGGAAGAAGGGGGGCATTCCTTGCAGAGGAAAGTGCCAAGTTATGGAGGTAAGAGGGAGCCTGGTACTCTCCATGCATTGGTAATAGTTGGCATAGTTGTAGCATGTAGTCCAAATGAGAGACTGATAGGAGATGAAACTGGAGATGGAGAAAATGCAAGGCTGAAGAGGGCCTTACAAACCATTATAAGCATTGGGACTTTAGGGGTGCCCGGGTGTCTCAGTCAGTTAAGCATCCAACTCTTCATTTTGACTCAGGTCATGATCTCAGGGTTGTGGAATCAAGCCCTGCATCGGGCTCTGCACTCACTGCGGAGTCTGCTTCAGGATTCTCTTTCTCCCTCTGCGCCTCCCCCTGCTCTCTCTCTCTTTCTTTAAAAATAAATCAATGAATCTTGGGGGGAAAAAAGAATTTGGATTTTACCCTGAGGTCAGGGAGGAGGTTTAAGCAGCACTGATAACTTTTGACCTTTAAAAAGATCTTGCTAGGTATTAAATGGAGATTGGGTTGAGAGGAATCAAAATGGAGTTAGATAAACTGGTTGGAATATTAACACAGTGATCCAGAGAGACAACAATGGCCTAAAGTGAACTAAGTATGGCATACAGTTAGAAAGGAGACAGGTTGGAGAGATGTTTGGAAAATTATATTAATATAATCCAGTGATTGAATGTAGGGATCAGAGATGGGGAGGAATCAAGGATAACTCTGAATTTTTGGACTTGGGAAAATGGGTAAATGCTGGTGCCATTAATGAGGAAAGAAAACTGGAAGGATTTCTGGAGAAGATGGCAGAGTAGGAGGACCCAAAACTCACCTCATTCCACAGATAAAACTAGATAACACTCACATCAGTGCAAATAATCCAGAAAATACCCCCGAAGACTGGCAAAACAAACTCCACAACTAAATGTAGAGAAGGGGCCATGTCGAAAAGGGTATGAAGAGCAGAGAAGCAGTGGGGATCTAAATCCCATGGGCTTGGCTGCCAGAAGAAGGATGTTGCAGAGTGGGGTAAGAAACAGAGTATCATACCAGGGAGTCTGCATAAGAAAGACAAATTCCCATAGCATTTGACTTTGAAAATCAGAGGGCTCAAATTTCATGAGGTCTTACAAAGAGCAAGCAGAACTTAAGACTTAAAACTTTAAAAATCAGAGGGTTCTGTTCTGGGAGAACCCAGAGGGTATTAGGAAGCTAAGTCTCCACCCTTAAAAAGATAGCACAACAAATATTCCATGGAGATACAACTTAGGTGCAGGAGTTTGAAAAACATGTGAGGCAAATGGGAGGGAGAATTAGTTACTAATGTCAGAGCTCCATAAGGACTTCTCCAGGAACCAAGGCTCTTGCAGGCGCTATCCCCTTCTACTACCTACCAGCATAATCACAAGGCCACCTGCAAGAACCAAGTAGAACCTGAATTCACTACCTAATTTGCTGACACCATACCTTGATCCCTTCACCAGAGTGGTGCTGGCCCCAAAACTGCCAGTCCACCCCCCCAGACAACCGGCACAAAACTCGCCAACTCTGTATCTCCCCACTTCTTCTGGAAGACTCACACCTTGTTAAAAATTCACCCACGGAGTGTACACACAATCTTCACTGAGTAGCCCAGCTGGCCAGGTCTCCACAGAGACTGCATTCCCTGTGGGGAAGAAAAAAAAACAGTGTTCACAGCTTGCAGCACCACGTTTTACAGTGTGACTCAAGCACCTTGGTCACTGCACCTACCCTTGCACCTTTTACAGTGTGACCCAAGCTGGCAGGTCACTGCCACAGCATTGGCTGTTCATCACCTTGTAAAAGAGGACCTGAACCATATTGTTAAAAGTGTAAGCTCCACACACTGCTTTCAAGAGCAAGAGACCTGGCTGACTCCTAACACACAAACACAGACAAAGAGTATTAGACAAAATGATAAGACAGAGGAATATGGCACAAATGAAAGAACTGGACAAAATCATAGCAACAGACCTAATCAAAATGGAGATAAGTAATATTCCTGAGAGAGAACTTAAAATAATGGTTATAAAAGTATTACTGGAATTGAAACAAGAAGGGAGGACATCTCAACAGGTACCAAAAGATTGGGATCATTCCCTGCATATTTTCAGACCATAATGCTCTGAAATTAGAACTCAACCACAAGAGGAAAGTTGGAAAGAACTCAAACACATGGAGGCTAAACAACACCCTACTCAAGAATGAATGGGTCAACCAGGAAATTAAAGAAGAATTACAAAAATTCATGGAAACAAATGAAATGAAAACACAACTGTTCAAAATCTTTGGGACACAGCAAAAGCAGTCCTGAGATGAAAGTATATAGCAATACAAGCTTTTCTCAAGAAACAAGAAAGGTCTCAAGTACACAACCTAACTCTACACCTACAAAAGCTAGAGAAAGAACAGCAAAGAAAGCCTACACCCAACAGGAGAAGAGAAATCATAAAGATCAGAGCAGAAATCAATGAAATATAAACCAAAAGAACAGTGGAACAAATCAATGAAACTAGGAGCTGGTTCTTTGAAAGAATTAATAAGATTGATAAACCCCTGGCCAGACTTATCCGAAAGAAAAGAGAAAGGACTCGAATTAGTAAAATCATGAATGAAAGCGGACAGATCACAACCAACACCAAAGAAATACAAACAATTCTAAGAATGTATTATGAACAACTCTACACCAGCAAATTTGACAATCTGAAAGAAATGGATGCATTCTTCAAGAAATATAAACTACCAAAACTGAACCAGGAAGAAACTGAAGACCTGAATAGACCCATCACCAGTAAGGAGATTGAAGCAGTCATCAAAAATCTCCCAACAAACAAGAGCCCAGGGCCAGACGGCTTCCCAGGGGAATTCTACCAAACATTTAAAGAAGAATTAATACCTATTCTCCTGAAACTGTTCCAAAAAATAGAATTGGAAGGAAAACTTCCAAACTCCTTTTATGAGGCCAGCATTACCTTGATCCCAGAACCAGGCAAAGACCCCATCAAAAAGGAGAATTACAGACCAATATCTTTGATGAACACGGATGCAAAAATCCTCAACAAAATACTAGCCAATAGGATCCACAGCACATTAAAAGGACCTATTCACCACGACCAAGTGGGATTTATTCCTGGGATGCAAGGTTGGTTTAACATTCGCAAATCAATCAATGTGATACAAGACATTAATAAAAGAAAGAACAAGAACCATATGATCCTCTCAATAGATGCTGAAAAAGCATTTGACAAAGTACAGCACCCTTTCTTAATCAAAACTCTTCATAGTGTAGGCATAGAGGGTACATACCTCAATATCATCAAAGCCATCTACGAAAAACCCACAGCGAATATCATTCTCAATGGAGAAAAACTGAGAGCTTTTCCCCTAAAGTCAGGAACACGGCAAGGCTGTCCACTATCACCACTGCTATTCAACATAGTACTAGAAGTCCTAGCCTCAGCAATCAGACAACAAAAAGAAATAAAAGGCATCCAAATCGGCAAGGAAGAGGTCAAACTCTCACTCTTTGCAGATGATATGATACTTTATGTGGAAAACCCAAAGGACTCCACTCCAAAACTGCTAGCACTCATACAGGAATTCAGTCAAGTGTCAGGATATAAAATCAATACACAGAAATCAGTTGCATTTCTATATACCAAAGGCAAAACAGAACAAAGAGAAATTAAAGAGTCAATCACATTTACAATTGCACCCAAAACCATAAGATACCTAGGAATAAGCCGAACCAAAGAAGCAAAGAATCTATATTCAGAAAACTATAAAGTACTCATGAAAGAAATTGAGGAAGACACAAAGAAGTGGAAAAACATTCCATGCTCATGGATGGGTAGAATAAATATTGTGAAAATGTCTATGCTACCTAGAGCAATCTACACATTTAATGCAATCCCCAT
>LNAC01000691.1:476336-486765 GCA_002007465.1 Ailurus styani | reverse complement strand
GCAACAACATGGATGGAACTGGAGGGTATTATGCTGAGCGAAATAAGTCAATCAGAGAAAGACAATTATCATATGATCTCTCTGATATGAGGAACTTGAGGGGCAGGGTGTGCGGTCGTGGGGGCTAGGGAGGGAAAAATAATGAAACAAGAAGGTTTGGGGAAAGAGACAAACCATAAGAGACTCCTAATCTCACAAAACAAACTGAGGGTTATTGGGGGGTGGGAGGGTAGGGATAGGGTGTACGGGTTATGGACATTGGGGAGGGTTTGTGCTTTGGTGAATGCTGTGAAAATGTAAGCCTGATGATTCACAGACCTGTACCCCTTGGGCAACGAATAAAAATAAAATTAAAAAAAAACCATAAGCGACTCCTAATCTCACAAAGCAAACTGAGGGTTACTGGGGGGTGGGAGGGTAGGTATAGGGTGGATGGGTTATGGACATTGGGGAGGGTTTGTGCTTTGGTGAATGCTGTGAAAGATGTAAGCCTGATGATTCACAGACCTGTACCCCTTAGGCAAAGAATAAAAATAAAATTAAGAAAAAAAGAATGGAGGACATCAGGGAAACCATTAATGAAGAGATATTAAAGAACCAATCACAGATGAAGAACACAATACATGAAATTAAAAACAAACCAGATGGAATAAGTAGCAGGCTAGAGAAAGCAGATGAATGAATTAGCAACATGGAGGATAAAGTATTGGAAAGTAGTCAAGCTGAGCAAATAAAAGAAAAAAATATGAAAAATGAGAATAGACTTAGGGAACTCAGTGACTCCATCAAGTATAATAACATGACATTATAGGGATCCCAGAAAAAGAAGAGAGAAAAAAAGGCAGAAATTTTATTTGAAGAAATAATAGCTGAAAAATTCCTGAATCTGAAGAAGGAAACACATACCCAGATCCAGGAGGCACAGAGATCATCCAACAAAATCAACCCAAAGAGGTTCACACCAAGAAACAAAACAATTAAAATGTCAAAAAGTAGTGACAAAGAAAGAATTTTAAAAGCAACAAAGAAAAGAATACAGTTACATACAAGGGAAACCTCATTCTGTTGATTTTTCAACAGAAACACTGCAAGGCAGAGAGAGTGGCATGATATATTCAAAGTGCTGAAAAGGAAAAATCTGTAGCCAAGAATACTCTATCCAGCAAGGCCATCATTCAAAATAGAAAGAGAAATAAAAATTTCCCAGACAAACAAAAGCTAAAGGAGTTCACTGCCACTAAAGCAGCCCTATAAGAAATAATAATGGGGACTCTGAGTGGACCATAAGTGAGATCATAAAACATTGGAAGCAAAAAGTAGTAAAAGGTTTAGTTTCCAAAATACATAAAGAACCTATACAACTCAACACCCCAAAAAACAAATAACCCAATTAATAAATGTGCAGAAGACATGAATAGACATTTCTTCAAAAAAACATGCAAATGGCAACACACACGAAAGATGTTCAATTTCCCTCGTTGTCAGTGATAGGCAAATCAAAACTACAATGAGATATCACCTCACACCTGTCAGGATGGCTAAAATAAAAAACATAAGGAACAGCAAGTGTTGGCAAGCATGTGGAGAAATAGGAACCCTCATGCACTGTTGGTGGGAATGCAAACTGGTGCGACCACTGTGGAAAATAGTACGGAGATTCCTCAAAATGTAAAAATAGAACTACCCTATGTTCTAGTAATTGCACTACTGGGTATTTACCCAATGAATACAAAAACTAATTCGAAGGGATGTATGCACCCCTATGTTTATAGCAGCATTATTCACAATAGCCAAACTATGGGAGAAGCCCAAGTGTCCATTGACAGAATGAACACATAATGGAATATTATTGAGCTGAAATCTTCCCATTTGCAACAACATGGATGGAGAGAGAGAGTATCATGCTAAGCAAATTAAGTCAGTCAAAGACAAATACCATGTGATTTCACTCATATGTGGAATTCAAGAATCAAAATGAGTGACCAAAGGGAAAAAAAGAGAGAGAGAAAGAGACAAACCAAGAAACAGGCTCTTAATTACAGAGAATAAACTGGTGGTTATCAGAGGGGAGGTAGGTGCAAAGACGGATAAAAGAGTTGATGAGGATTAAACAGTACATTGTTTTTGTAATGAACATTGAGTAATATTTAGAATTGTTGAATTACTATAATATATACTTGAAAGTAATATATCACTTTATGTTAACTATATTGTAATTAACATTTTTAAAATTTTTCAAAAATAGAGAGAATACTGGAAGAAAAGCAGAACACAGAGGAAAATAAATGAACTTAGAAGAGTCATTCAGGCTTTAATGAACACACACTATGAATAAACTCTGTTCTGAGAACTGGCTGTTCTAGACGTAATTTGATCTCAACATCTGTTACTGCCACAGTGTGCCCAGGTGCTAAAGTGACAGATGCTACAGATTTGCCTGTCCCATACAATAGTCACTAGCTACCTGTGGCTATTTAAACTTAATGCAGGGCACCTGGGTGGCTCAGTGGGTTAAAGCCTCTGCCATCGGCTCTGGTCATGATCTCAGGGTCCTGGGATCAAGCCCCACATGGGGCTCCCTGCTCAGCATGTGGCCTGCTTCCTCCTCTCCCTCTCTGCCTGCCTCGCAGCCTACTTGTGATCTCTCTCTCTGTCAAATAAATAAAATAAATAATAAAAAATAAACTTAATGCAAAGAATATGACATAAAATTTAAAATTTTGTTCCTTAGTCACACTAGCCACAACTGAAGAACTCAATAGTCACATTTCATTACTAGCTACAGTATTAAGCATCATAGATACAGAACATTTCCACCATTGCAGAAAGTCCTATTGGAGAGTTCTGCTACAGATATTTGGCTTTAGGATAGATAGTTGGACATAATTTCCTCTGGAGCATACCAGTCTCCAAAACTATCCAAATGGCCCCTGTGGAAGATGCAGCTAAACAGGGAACTATGTTTTTCAGAATGACTTTTCCTGTGTGGTTTTGGCTTAATATTAGTCAAGTGAGGAAACTGCCCATGATTTGGAAGGTGAAAATAAAGCAGCAGCCATTAATCTTTGCTTAGTCGATGTTGTAACATCAGACACAGAGGTATCTTGAGGATTACAGCTTGTCCTTTCTCTCCCCTACTCTAATTTCAGCTCTTTCCCCTTATTGCTGGCCCTACTAATCAGAGACCCCAGACCTACCACAGGATGTCTGGCTGCAGACTCCCATCATCAGTAGCTAAACAGAGTCAATGGCTTTCTGTAGATCTCCATGATCACACACTACTGTTTCACTTTGACATCATGCTTCTCAGATTGATGGGCTGGTGATCCTTCTCTGATCCCCCTTCTTAATCATCACTTCCTTAGATCCTCCCACAGTTAATTAGATATTTCTAATTCCTTTAATGAAACCTCTGTCCCCTTATAGTCATAATGATCTATTCCATAAAATGTCTGCAAGAGCTAGAAAGAGCTCTATTCTGGGAGTTGGAAAGCCGCAGAAATATAGCATTGCTAAAAAAAACTATGGAAAGCCTCAGAACCATGGCTAAAACAACAGACTTTGGAGCCATTTAGATAAATATTCAAATGCTGACACTGCGACTTATTAGATGCTTGCAACCTTGAGCAGATTATTTTATCTCAGTTTTCTCTTCTCTATAAGGGAGATTACACCTTCATCTTACAGAGTCCATGAGAGTGTAAACAATAAAATGTATGGCAAAGATATAACAGTGTGAAGCTAAAGTAGATGCTGAATCAATAGTAATGATTACTTCTTTGCCATACTAAGATTTAGTCCTCAGCCCATTATCTCTTAGGCAAGAGAATTAAAACAAATGACTTCAACCTTCTCAGACTCCAGCTTCTCCTTAGACCTTATCGAGCTTC
Source organism: Ailurus styani (assembly GCA_002007465.1). NCBI lineage: Eukaryota > Metazoa > Chordata > Mammalia > Carnivora > Ailuridae > Ailurus > Ailurus styani. Next base: position 482,875 of record LNAC01000691.1, on the reverse strand, counting down.
TAAATTGATATACATCTCAGGATCCTGAGTAAAGAATTAATAGATCCTGGACTGCAATCCAGTTAATGTAAACTCAAAGTCTGAATCTTTTTCAAGGATTGGGCTTTCCCCAAATTTTAAAAATGGCTTTTCTTTTTCCCCAATAGAGGAAATTCAGTCAATTGTTCAAATTACTATTGAAAATGGTTTTTATGCCATCCTTCAAAAACTCTAATATCTCCAGTGAATTAAAGTTATCTAACTCTGGCACTTGGAGGAGGCAGTTGCTGCTATGAGTCAGAGCCCAAATCCCTCAAATGTATTTGTGGTAGGAGCAGTCCCTGTATAGGTGAACTACTAATTTACAAGAGGCTCAAGCCAGCCAATGGCAAAGGAATTACAGGCTCTACACACTAGTTTTGCCCCACCATGCCAATTTTATACCTCAACTAACATGCAGTTGCCAACTGTGTAAACAAATATACATATATAAATATATTCGAAAGACAGATAAAATAAGATAAAGAAGATAAAAAGCATAGAGAAAACACTTAAAGGAAATTCACAAGCATGTTAACATGGATTCTCTCTGGTTAGTAGAATTATGAGTTATTTACTCTTCTTTGTTTTCCTTGGAGGTCTCTGGTCTCCATGTCTTTCTTGATGTTATATTATTTTTAAATTATAAACAATTACTTAATTCTAGTAAAATATGCATTTTTCTTGCATTTATAGTAATTGGTATAATGAATGAAAACTTCATTTTTTAGGAATTGAAATTCAAAATACTGGAATTAAATTCTAGTTCTGTCACATTCTAGCTGTGTAACTTCAGACAAGTTTCTTAGCCTGTGAGCATCAATTCTCATTTTTGTGCAATGAAGGTAATAACATCTAACTCACGGGATTGTTTTGAAGATGAAATGTGATATGTAAGTTAAGTTCTTAGGGCCTAACACATAGTAGGGACTCGAATAATGGTTTTACTACTAGCATGATTGAGGTAGTAGTAACAGCAAAAACAAAATAATGATATTACAATAACAAATATTATAATAGTACTATAATAAAAATAATGATAAAGTAATAGTAAATTTTAGTTATCAGTTAGGCCAATGAATCACCTGATTAAGACACTGAGGTCCAGAGAGCTAGACAAAGATTATACAGTTGAGTGAAAAACTTCTCATTCCCAATCCTGTGACTTCATATCTCAGAAAATTTGGTTTATAAAGAATGTTGATTTAATTTAACTGATATGTTTTAACACTCCCACTGCTGATTAAACAAAGTGTTGCCTCTGACAGAATTCACATTCTATTAGACATAGAATCAGGCCCATCCATACCTAGTTAAAAAATACTGTCAAGGACTATCATGGAAGTATTGAAATGTGCAGTGGGACCACATACGAAGAAACTACTAGAACCCTTCTTGGCTTGGAACAGAAGACAGAAAAATTTCACAAAGTTGACCTCTGAGCCAGATTTCAAAGGAACAACAATATTTTGTTAGGGTATTAGAGAGCAAGGGGGCATTAAGTTCAAAGAGCTGTGTGAATGAAGACCTGAAGGCCTGAGGGTATAATATTTTACAGGGAGAAGTTTGATGTGGATGCCCAAGAATAGATTCATTTATTCAACTACTCAAAACAATATTTCTTAAGCACTCCTCTATGCCAAGCAATGTGCTAAGCTGATTAGGTGGTATATGAAGATTTCTGATTACCAAACCAAAGAATTAGGGTTTTATTCTATATACAATAGAAATAATAGCTTTTTAAAAGAAAGGAAGAACAAGATCAAAGCTTCTTTTTAAAATCTGATTACGCTACTGCTTACTGGACTGTTTCCCCTAGGTAGGACGTGCATATTGGGGATCAAAAGTGCCACTGGCATTAAAACAAAAAACACTCTAAGAGCTACACCTGAATATGAAGCAGACCTTACTAGAGCGTGTCATTTTGTGTCTGGTGCTGTGGCAGGAAGAAAGTATCAGCCCTTCCCCATTGATTTTCTGGTGGCAGCAGCAAAACTGCACTTTGAGGAGAATGACCTCTAGGTTGATTAAGATTTGAAAAATGTTGGATTTATGCTATAAATTCTGGCTCAAGCTGAAGAGGTGCTAATGTGATTGGAACTCTTGCAGTAACTGTCAGAGGCAAGAGATCAATCTGAAATTCATGTTTAACAATCCTGCTTTACCCATTGAGCCAAAACCAGTTTTTAAAAATGGCGAGCTTCTTTAAGAAACACAGGAACGTAGGGTCAACCTGTTCCCACTCCTCGGTTGTTGTTGCTTCATATTCCAGGCACATCATGAGTAGTTAATATTTTAATGTAAATGAGATATAAATATCCCCTCTCTCTCAGGAAAAAAAGAAGAGAAAAAAAGGAAAGAAAACATGAAGATGCATTAAAATTTTCTTAAATTGAGAACTTCCTTGGCAAAGATATATTTCGTGCAAGAAATTCACTATATGTCAGTCTAACCTTCTCTCTGCTCCAGCACTGCTTAAAATTCAATACATAAAATATATTGTTTCAGTAATAAGTTCGCCTCAGCAGGAAGGATGGACTAAGTCAATGAGCAGTTTCGCTTATATCTGCAAATTCTGCTTTTTAATCCCCAAATGATCCTGGACCCACAGTACAGAAAATCAGGTATTTACTGTTATTCTGGTCTCTCTGCCTAATGCTTTCCTTCAAAAAGAATGAAACTTATTAAATTATGAAAGAAAAATTAAGCCAAATCATCAATCTTGCCTGTTTTTCAAATAGAACACCTGTTCTAGAGTGACATGAAAAGAAAGAAAAAAAAAAGATGCCAGACACACCTAGCCTTGCATGCCAAGCCATATAAAAACACATTTCTATTACAGAGGTATTGTTTGGTATGACCATAAATCCATCTCCTGTGGAGGAAAAAAAGTATTTGTTTTCATATGTTTGCACTGAAATATGCATATACATTAAAAGATCATCAGTATGAATTAAGCACTTACTATGTGCTCAGCCTCCATTAAGTGTGATATTTAATGAGCTCCCATGGTACTACAGGCTACCTTGATTAGAACACTTATATACTGTAATGTAATTGTTTAGGTACAAATTCACCTTGAAGAAAAAAAGGACTTTTTTTTTAATAATCATATTCCCAGTAATTGGTTTAATGCCTGGAACACGTTAGGTATTCAGCAACTCTTGAATGAATGAAAGAATGCCTGAATGAGATTGACAGAAGTATAAGTAGAAAGAGATCAAAGAACAGGAAAGAAGGAAGAAGAGAGCAGAAAAAAGAAAGGGTATGGAACCTATCTTAAAAGTAGTGTGAGCCTGGGTGGCTCAGTCATTAAGCATCTGCCTTCGGCTCAGTTCATGATCCCAGAGTCCCAGGATCAAAGCCTACATCAGGCTCCCTGTTCAGTGGGAAGTCTGCTTCTCCCTCTCCTGCTCCCCCTGCTTGTATTCCCTCTCTTGCTCTCTCTGTCAAATAAATAAATAAAATCTTTTAAAAAGTAATGTTAAAATTATACTAAATTATTATTTGATATATAGATGGATATATGTCTGCCTATCTATCTATCTATCTATCTATCTATCTATCTATCTATCTATCTATCTATCTGTATAAGTGACCATTCCGCCCCTCCCACATATAAAACAGAGCATCGCCCCTACCCTTCTGACTGAAAGAAGGTAGGAAAACACTGTCTATTCTCCCCCCACTTATACTAGACTTAGAGATCTAGAGTCTACTTTAACCAAATTATCCATTAACCAGAAAACAAGACAGTTGCTCTTCTACTGCACTAGGACAACTTTCTAAGGGAATATTGTCCTCCCAGTTATAAACTTCACCTATCTTTCTCTATCTTTCAGAGACTTAACTCTCAGAAAGCAAAATGGAAAGAAGAATACAGGAGAAGACCACTGGTAGCAAAAAGTATCTTGGGATGTATTTTCCCTACACTTTTGAAAGCAAAAACAGATACCAAAACCAGGGAACCATAGAAACAGGAAATTATAGTGTGCTACTTAATATACACTGTACTTCTAAGTACCAGAAAATGAAGAAACAAAGGTAGGGGTGTGCATATAAATGTGTTTGCATGAGTGTGTATTTGTTTGACAAGAAGTGGGAGAAGTGAAATAATCCAAATGCACCATGGATAACCAGGTTAAAAATATATATATATTCTAAACAATGAATTAAAGTGGGTACTATGCAGCATTATTTTTAATAGCAAAAAAAATGAAAAAAATCTATGCTTAACATGTTAAATAATGATACATTCATATACACGAGTATTATGTATATAGTCTGAGACTATTTAAGTGTACAAATGCTCAAGACATGATACTATGAAAAAAAGAATATAAAACTATATTACAAAATTTCAAGTTCTGTCATGTAAATCAGTTCCTGTTCCCTCCCCGTCTCTTCCCTGTTGACAAAATGAACATTAGGATTTCTTTCTGTAAGCAAGAACACAGAACCATTTGTCTTCCTGTGTAGCTCCTCACACAAGGTAGGACTTCAATAAACAGATGTTGAAAGAAGGAGAGAATGAGTAGACACAGGCATGCTCTGGGCCTCTAGAGAGGAAGAGCTCAGTTGCAATGGCTGCTGTCAAAGGTTGCTCCCCACAGATGAAAGGGTCTTTCTCTGCATCAGTTGTCTCCCATCTGTCCAACATCCCAAAGTGAAGCCAGGGGACAGAAACAATGGTGCAGGAAAGACAGAAGCTCTCACCAATCATTTCCCTCCCAAGGCCATTAGAGGCCAGGTACCCACATAAGTCAGACCCCTGGTTTCTGGCAACACTCTTCTTTAATCATGCCAGGGATTTCTCTAATTACAAAATAACTCATGATAATACAATTATCCAGCTTTCAACAACACACAGGTAAAACTGATAACATCAAATTGGGTCAAAAGTATTTAGGTCAAGGGGGTCCCGGGCAAGATGGCAGAGGAGTAGGAGATTGATTATCATCAGGTTCCAGGAATTCACCCAGATAGCTATCAAACTATTCTGAACACCTACAAATTCTACCTGAGATCGAAGAGAAGAAGAGCAGCAATTCTAGGAACAGAAAATAGACCACTTTCTGGAAAGTAGGACATGCGGAGAAGTGAATCTGAAGCAACGGGAAGATAGACCCCCCGGGGGAGGGCCGGCTCTCAGCAAGGGAGTGAGCAGCAGAGCACAGACTCAGAACTGTTAGAAGTCGGCTCCACTGAGGGTCATTGCCCCTGAGACCAAGCGGGGGGGGTGAAGCCCCTGCCAGGACAGTGTGGTCTCAGGACCCACGGGGACACAAAAAGACCAGGGGTGTCTGAGTGTGATCAAGCTCCCAGGTATCAGAGAGAAGCCAGTGGGAGAGACGGAGCTGAGCTGAGATGTCTCTCATCTTGGTGATGCATTGGGAGGTGATCTGAAGCCCAGCCGGGCCACGACTCTGGGGGTGGGGACTCCACAGGTGGCAGACCCGGAGAGACTCACCTTCCTCCTCTGGGAGCAGCGGCACGGGCATGGCTGCAGGAATCTGCCGGGTTCAGAGATTCTAAATGGGGCACGCCAGAGATAGAGACACTTGGTCACAGGCTGGGCGAGCTCGGAGAGCGGCCGGAGACCAGGGGTCGGGAGGACTGCTTTTCTCTGAGGCGCACTGAGGACTGAGGCCCCAAGATCTCCACTCCTCCGGGTCGGAGACTGGGAGCCGCCATTTTCAGTCTTGTCCTCCAATGAGGTACGGAAAGCGTTCAGGGAACAAAAGCTCCCGAGAGTGAACCCGAGCTGATTACTTAGCCTGGCCCTGGCAAGGGCGGTGGGAATCCGCCTTGGACAGAGACACTTGAGAATCACAGCAACAGGCCCCTCCCCCAGAAGACCAGAAAAAAAAAAAATCCAGTCAAAGTCAAGTTCAAGATTGCTGAGAATTGTGGAACTCTGGAGCTAGAGGAAAGAAAAGCAGAGAATTCATGGCTTTTTCCCCATGATTCTTCAGTCATTCAAAGTTAAATTCATTGAATTTTTTTCTTTGAATTTTTTTCTTTTTTGTTTTAAATTTTTTCCCTTTTCCTATTTTAACGTTCTTAACTCTTATATCTTATCAACAATTTTTAATCTTTTTAAAATTTTCATTGTTGGGCGCCTGGGTGGCTAAGTGGGTTAAAGCCTCTGCTTTCAGCTCAGGTCATGATCTCAGGGTCCTGGGATCGAGGCCCGCGTCGGGCTTCCTGCTCAGCGGGGAGCCTGCTTCCTCCTCTCTGCCTGCCTCTCTGCCTACTTGTGATCTCTCTCCCTCTGTGAAATAAATAAAAATAAAAATCTTTAAAAAAAAAAAAATTTTCATTGTTATAATCATACTTTAACCCTTCGTTGTTTATAACCTTATTTTTTGTATACTTATAGGGTCTGTTCAATTCACCAGTCTAATAGTTATAGATAGATAGATAGAGATAGAGACAGAGATAGAGATAGAGTCATAGACAGACATAGATATAGAAACAGAAATAGATAATATAGATATAGGATTTTGTTTTATTCATTC